>SNQJ01S0002834.1:288073-308147 GCA_010110895.2 Picea sitchensis
TGCAATATTATTCGTCTGGCCATTGCCAGTCGAAAGATAATATCGAACAAACAGACTGTCTCTACTACCGTCAGGCTTAACTATCACATTTCTAGCTTCCAAAATCTCCAAATTCACCACCATGCGCGGCCTAATTTTCCTTCCGGAGTCTTCCATTCTATTGGTGCTGGAAGCAGGGTTTGTGTTTCAGGGAGAAACTTTTATCATAATTGATAGCCTTGAACTACTTGTTGCATAATTAATCGAAAGCATGCGAGGGTATATATAGCGGAAAATGATCTGATTTTATCTCTATAATCTTAATGGGATGGGACCTAGTGGTTTGAACTTTGTGAGAACATATCCTAAAAGATACAGTCCAGATCATACTAATTATACGAATGCAATCCAACTGATTTGATTTCAATATTCTAATGCTACTTGTTTAACAGCCACTGGTTTGATCCAAGGAGTGAACAAGCATGCGTGAGTTGTCAAACTTTGTGGACTGTGATCATATTAATGTGATAACTTCAAATCAAGATACTGCGATAGTGTTGCGGATAAAGTATATCCACACAACTTGCAGATTAAAGTTTGTTATAAAAGAAAAAGGAGGAAATCTATGTGTATATTGATGAACCCAGAGATTAAATTAGAGCTGGAAAAAAGGGACCTCTCGCTTTATAAATATTTGAAAATGCTGGCTGCATGCATGTGAAGAAAAGCCATCTATGCGTTATCCCCTGCGGACTTGGAATGCTTAAATGTTGCTTTTATCCACTGCATACATGGACTGGCTCCATATTCATAGTGTTAAAAAAATGGGACAAGCTATTAAACAAGAGATGCCAAACCAAACTGAATACGTGAGCCGAGCTCAGCTTGATTAATTATTGAAGTCAATCATTACATTTATATAGCACAAAGGTGCTCACAACAACCTTGAACTCACCTCCTACAAAGGTGGATGTGAACCCTAAATTTGAAAGGCACACAACAACTCACAACAACTTAGTTGAGTAGATACTAATTTCTACATTATTCCAACACTCCCCCTTAATGGAGAAATGGATTTTCTACCACACCTAGCAACTTTATGCAAATTTCAAATTTTGCCTTTCCAAGAGGCTTAGTGAAAATATCAGCCATATTTTGATTTGTGTTACAATAGATTAAGTCAATTTGGATTTCAATGTTCTTAGTTATGGCATGATACATAGGGTTATTAGCAAGTTTGATTGAACTTTGATTATCACAATTGATAATTGTGGGTACCTTTTGTTCTTCTTCCATGTCTTCAAGAATTATCCTCATCGAGACAGCTTCACATGGCTTTGTACTCGGCTTCAGTTGTAGACAAAGAAACAACTAGTTGTTTCTTACTGCTCCATGAAATGACCCCTGAACCAATTCTAAAGGCATAACCTATGGTTGACTTTCTGTCACTAAGATTTTCAGCCCAGTCAAAATCAGAATATCCTGCCAACTTAGCATCAAATTCATGAGTATATTTAATACCAAAATCAATAGTTCCTTTCAAATAACGAAGGACTCTTTTTGTTGCTTTTGAGTGACTCTCATGAGACTTAGCCATGAACTGACTAAGTATGTTGACTCAGTAGGCAATATCTGGCCTAGTTGTGGTGAGATAATTGAGACTTCCCACCAGTTGTCGACACAAAGTTCCATCCAATTCCTTGGTCTCATCATCACTACAGAGATTAACATTCTATTCTAATGGAGTAGGCATCACCTTACATCCATTCATATCAAATCTCTCAAGAAATTCCATGGTATATTTGCTGTGTGTAACCAATGTCACACCATCTTCTTTCCATACTTCAAGACCTAGACAATAATGTAGTTCTCCAAGATCCTTCATTTCAAAAACTTGTGATAACTGCTTTTCGATTTCATCAATTAGCTTAGAAGCATTTCCTCTTATGATTAGATCATCAACATAGAGAGAAATCAAAGCAATATGTTATTTTTCATCTTTCTTGATATAGAGATTTGGATCATTCTTACTCTTCACAAATCATTTTTGCAGAAAGAAATTGTCTATATTTTCATACCTTGACGTGGGTGCCTGTTTTAATCCATATAGAGCCTTTTTCAATTTGTAGACCAAATGTTCATGTCCCTGTTTAACAAATCCTTCAGGTTGTACAAGATATACTTCCTCCTTTAATTCTCCATTCAAAAAAGGAGACTTCACATCTAAGTGATGTAGGTTCCATTTATGTTTTGTTGCTAATGCAATCATCAATCTAATGGTGTTTAACTTAGCTACAGGTGAAAAAGTACCTACATAATCAATTCCCTCTTTTTGTGAATATTTTTTTGCAACCAATCTTGGTTTATATTTATCTATACTACCATCAACATTAAATTTGGATTTAAACAACCATTTTCATCTAATTGGAACTTTGTTTTTAGGCAACTCTGTTAATTCCCATGTTTCATTCTTCATTATTGAATCATATTATTCTTTCATTGCATCCATCCAAACTTTATGTTCTTTAGATTGTTTATAATTTGCAGTTTATATAGTGTTCATTACTTGAGTCATCAAAGCATAATCTTTGTACATGATAGGTGTATGAATCACATGAGATGTCCTCCTTGGAGTCTTGGTGCTAGCATCTCTTCTTCTACTTTGAGGTGTAGTTCTTTCAACCTTCTCTTGATCATGACCGTGTACCTGTTCTTGTTCCTTCTCTTGATCCTCTTTATGTACATGTGTTACATCTGCATCTTCTACAATATAGTAATGAGGAATGTTCCATTCACTATGACTATCTACTTTATGACTTGTATCTTCATGGAATAATACATCTCTGCTTGGAAATACTTTATGCATGTTAGGATCAAACATCTTATATGCTTTATACTCATCATAGTAACCAAGAAAAATACACTTGATGGATTTTGCATCAGGATTTCTCCTATCCTCTTTGGGAATGTGAGCAAAAGCTTTACTTCCAAATATTCTTAGATGATTCACAACAGGATTATAACCATACAAATATTCAAATGGAGTTTTATGATCTAAGCTTTTAGTAGGACTTCTATTTTTCAGATAAACAGTTCTAATAGCTTCAGCCCAAAAACCATCAGTGAGATTTTTACCTTGAAGCATACTTCATGCACATTCAACCAAGGTTTTGTTTTTCCTTTCTGCCACTCCATTTTGCTGAGGCATGTGTAGTACCATGAACTGTTGTAGAATTCCATTTTCTTTGCAGCATTTGACGAAAGCATCTGTACTCTCCCCCTTCATATGATATGAGAATTTTGATGTACCTACGAGTTTTCTTTTCAACCAAATTTTTAAACTCCTTAAAGTATTCAAAAACATCACTTTTCTTTCTCATGAAATACACCCATGTGTATTTAGTACAATCATCAATGAAAATACGAAAATAATATGCTCCTCCAATAGACCTTGTCTGCATGTGACCACAGACATCTGTGTGCACAAGTTCAAGTATATCCCTCTTTCTTCTATCTATGTGAGAAGCAAACTCTTCTCTGTGTTGCTTTCCCAAAACACACCCATCACATGCACTATGTTCATTCTTTAATAGTGGAATTCCTTCCACCATGCCTTGTTTCTGAAGAAGAAACAAATCATTATAGTTTAGATGCCCATATCTATGATGCCACAATACCTAAGATGGCATCATTGTTGAATCCAAATCTCAAATGCCAGCAGCCACACCAGTCGACAACGCGCGATCCTGATCTCGACACTTGAACTCTCAGGCAAATTGATGGCGAGAGCAACGTCAACAGAGCTCGAACAAACTCTAAATCCAGAGCACACAGCCAGAGAGCAGGGATAGCGCATCTGTTTTTTGTTTTAGATCACGGACATCAATGTTAACTCTGCTCCAAATGTAGACAACGCGTGCGTCACAACATACAACGAACCCTGGTCTCTCCAGATCGCAGCCCCCTTTACACTCCATAGCTATCTGAGATCACTTGCTTACAGCCAGTGGTGGGAAGACAATAAAGAGACTGACAGCTCCCTTACGCTCACAACTCTCTTCTCCTTAGAATATTGCATAAACTCTTCTATGCGCACTCAGACCAGCGATCAACTCCATGCTCAATTCATGCAGCCTCTCTAGCGTTTGGCTCATTACTCCAACGACGCACCACGAATCTGATACCATATTAAACAACAGATGCCAAACCAAACTGAATACGTGAGCAGAGCTCACCTTGATTAATTATTGAAGCCAATGATTACATTTATATAGCACAAAGGTGCTCAGAACAATTTTGAATTGACCTCCTACAAAGGTGGAAACCACCACCAAACCCTAAATTTGAAAGGCACACAACAACTCACAACAACTTAGTTACGTAGATACTAATTTCTACATTATTTCAACACAAGCAAGTTTTTCCAACTACACAAACATATTAAAATACCTTATCTCCTATCATAGAAGATTTATGAGAAGTGAAATAGAATTTATTTTGATATAATGAGGAGCTAAGGATTAGGGAATCTACTCTTTTTTTTTTTTTTTTTCTGATCATTAATATAAAAGATATGGATATAAAGTTCTTTTCAAATAATTTTTTGAAGTCTTTTAAAATGTAATAATTTTTTTTATAAAACTTATTTATTTGATTTAGATTAAAAAATAGTTATTTTAATATACAAATCTAGATTTTTATAAATATTTTTAAAACTGTTTTTTATTATATTTTAAATACTTAAAAAATATAACTTACTTTAAATCCAACTTAGTAAATATTTTTTCTCCATACAATTCATCTTATAATAAATAATGATAGGATACTATCTTTGATGGTATTTTTGTGGAGCCATCCATAATATGGACTCATATGGCATGATCCATCCTTCTTTGTAACCATCACTATGGGTGAAGAGAAAGAAATTTAGCAAGGTTGAATGATGCCATCCTTTAAGATTTCTTGAGCCATATGTTAATCTCACTCTTTTGTGCGTATGGATACCTCCAAGGCATAATGAGGTGGTATGTGATATCCTCAAATTATTAGAAATTAAATTCCAAGTTGAATTTAGAAATAAATTTCCATTTATGGAAAATGTGAATTTAGAAATAAATTTCCATTATATGAATTTAGAATTTTGGATTATGTAATTATTATTTTATGACTGTTGGAAAAATATTTGAATTGCTCAGTTGTTGTCCTCTTTTGTTTGACACATGTATGAGACAAAAAAAATTAATAAATTAAATGTTAGAAGACAAATGGAACAACTAGGTTAAAAATATTTGGCTATGACTCCATGAGTGGGGAACATGTTTCAGTTAACTCAGAGCTGATTTTTACAAGTGGAGGAAGTTGAATTTGACCACTAGTAGCCCCTAAAAATTGAAGATTTGTAAAGCTGCAAATTTCCCAAGGATGGAAAGAAATGGAAATACCTAGGCACAAGATAAATACAACATATGTGGGAGGCAAGACGTTGCTTAGTATGTTGGGGATTGAGAATGATTTTGTTGTTATGAGAACATCTGGTGTGAGGCAAAGCATTTTCAAATATGTTGAATGTGGGAGTAGCTAAGGACGATGACTCAGTTAGCCCTTATGGAGTCATGGTCAGGCTAGGGGGTGATCAGGACAAGTGATCATGGTTGTTTTGTTTCTACAGTTGGGTGGAATGTGGTTGTTCCATTTGTTTCCTAGCATCAATATTCAGATATGTATCGCAACTATGTACTTTATTGTTGATGTTATATTATGTATATTATCCGGTTGTTAAAATGTTGTACATTTTTATACATATAAGTAAAATCTGTTTGAAATGGATTGTATAGCCATGTGAAAATGTGGCTTACCTCTATGTAATAATGCATGTAGTGGTGTTTTAGTTAAAGTATAAATTTTTAGTATATGTGTGTGTGTGTGTGTGTATATATATATATATATATATATATATATATAGGAAAAATATGTATATTTTCATTTGGGCCATTATGAATCTATATTCTTAATTGTTGTACATTGTTGTGCATAATCAAATACTTTAGAAAGAAAAGTTTAAACATGATGTATTGTTGTTCTACTATTATGGTGAGTATAAAGAATAAAATTCCCCAAATACATTATTTCATCTATTATCCAAGGAAGATATATGACACAGTGAATTGTAGAATATATGTCAAAATTTAATTTATTATAGTCAATAGGTCGTTGACCAAAATGTCACAGTTTGAGTCCCTTAGACACAAGAACCCCATAACTAATCTAAACAAAGATTTTAAAGTACTACATTAATTGTCTGTGAGTGTGCATGGACTGGTGGAAGAAATATAGAACTCGAATACCTTTTGTGGATAGGCCAATCTTCTTCACCAATTGCACGATATTTTCTACCAACCTCCAAAGGAGTAATGCAATATTATTAGTAACTTACTATTGTATAAACATAAAAGAATAAGATAAATGAAAGATTCAAAGAATACTTATCTGAGACCATGATTGAATACCAGAGGGTCATTGTTTCATTGTGAAGTAGTCGATCCATGACCCAAGAGGGAAAGTGGGTGCGTAATCCATCTGATGGGTTCCCTCGCAAGACAAAGGGACCCATCATTAGTTTACATACATGTGAAATTATTCACTCGCACAAGTAATAAAACATAGACAAACTTCTAATAAATTTTAGTAGCTTTGATATTCTGTAGTTTATAAAGTATAGAGAGAAGATATACAAAACAAATACAGAGTGTAATCAATATAATAGTTTTAATAATCAACAAGTTTTACTTCAAAGAAATTACCAAATCCCATTTAGAGGGCCAAAGAATATTGTGGAGAAGTTAACTTATTAAAAACAAAGATACCTTTTTACACAGACGGGATACCGTCAAAGATTAGTACTTACAATAAAGAAAGTATTAAATTATAAAATAATGACAGAGATGCATAGAAATGTGATCTGGATATACATATATATTTGGGAAATGATCAAAGTAAGAAAATTCAAATCATGAAGCACTTACAGAAACGTAAGGATGTGATCTGGGTGTATAAGAATTATAGTAATAATCTAATTTGTAGGTTAAAGCTTAGTTACGAAAAATGTGTTCAAATTCTGCAAATTTCGTGCCTCGGGCATTCACCAAATGAAGGGGCAAATGAATATAAGCATGAGTTATAATATTTAATAAAAAAGAAGACCATGTTTATTTTAAACAGATTTTTCGAAGGAAAAAATATCCCCAACTTGTAGATGGATTGAACTATAACAGTCAAGATAGCATTAAAGGGCACTGTTGAATTGGTTGTGGGTGTTTAATGGAGACAGAGCATGATTTTCTTATCGACAAGGATATTATTTAACCAATGACTATATACAAAGAGGAATCGTTGTTATTGTCAATGCTTAAGGGATTTTAACCTTGTCATATAAAATACAAAGTGCAATTTTAAAATTACATATAGGGTTTAAATAGATGAAGCCTGTAATAAATCCTTAATTGTGTGAAATTAGAAGATCACGGATGAATGTAAGAATGTAAGTAATTATTATTCGGCCATGAATTTTACATAGGGTTTACTGTTAGAATAAAGATTACTTTAGTAAAAGATAACTATTACTGTTGTAACTTTGAGTTTCTAGGTTTACTATTTTTAGCTAATCAGATCCACTTAAGTCAGTGATCTGCATGCTATATATGTAACCTCCATTTGTTTGTTAAGCAATGAAAAACGTTTTGTGTTGTGTGAATTAATTTTTCCAATTTTATCTTGGTATCAGAGCGGGAGTAATGTTGAACGCTGTGTGCAAGAGTGCGTGAGCAGTCTAAGCGTGAGAGCTAGGAGATCGCATAGCAGTGCGTGAGAGCTAGGAGATCGCATAGCAGGTCACTCTTTCCGTTGCCGTTGAATGCCATTGATGTTGTGTCACCGTGTGCCATGGCATACCATTTGAGGCTGTAGTTGATTTCCATCGCTGGGGTTGACCATTGCTACCATTGCTGCATGGAGTCTAGAGCATGAGGTTGGAGCAAATGCGCTAATCGTGAGGTTGTTGGTGCGTGGTGCAAATAGTAAGTTTTTCTTATGGAGTGATTTGGTGCATGTAAAACATAAGTTTTGTTTTATGTTGGAGCGTTGAAAGAGGAAGCGTGAGTTTTATGAGTCATTCAAGAATTGCATGCATGCATATGTGGAGCATTGAATAAGATTTACATGCATGCATATGTGGAGCATTGAATACGATTTGCATGCGTTGGATTGTTTGAGAGTGAGGTATACAATTTTCTTTTAAATAAAAAAGGGGATATTTTGAATATTAAAGTGAAAGCATGTGGATAAAGTAAATGCATGTGTATAAGTGAAGTTATAAATCCTTTATTAAAGTGGGTAAGAGATTTAAGGATGAAGGAAGGTGAAGTGGAAGTTAGTTCACATTCTGAAGTTGCACTATACTTCAAAGGACAATGCATCAAGCGTGCAATAGATTTCTCCATGAAGTACGATTACCTCACTAAGAAGCTGCCGCATTCAGAGCAAATGGCCATTGAAAATATTTCAGTGTTTGGTATCTCGGTGTGGATAGATATGAAGGAAGAACCACCATAAAAAGTCACTGCCCTGCATTTCTACTTATATATGTATGTGTGGTGTGTTTAAATTTTGTTTATGTATGTTAGATATATTATATGTGTGTGAGAGAGTGTGATTTTATTTGTAATCAAATGATGAAGAACCAAATATGTAACATAGTGACATAATTCAGGCTTGTTGTTCTTCATGTTCTTCGGAGCTATAAGAAACANCCAAATATGTAACAGAGTGACAGAATTCAGGCTTGTTGTTCTTCATGTTCTTCGGAGCTATAAGAAACACATGACTGGTTGAAGTCTATTAAAAACTGAAGATTATTGTTGTACTTCGGTGCTTCAAAGTCAAAAGTTACAGGTTACCTTTTTGTTTTGTAATGTGCTATTGTTCAAGTGTTTATGTAAAAATAAGAACTTGTATCTTGATGCAAGCTGGTAGCCCCAGTTTCAAGTACAATGTTTTTATTGAAAGTCACCTTTTTTAAAGGAATGTTGAAGACATTCAGTATGCAAATTGTTCTTTTATATACTGAAGGATAGCCGAAAGCAAAAATCCGACAGATGAAGGAAAGTTCATAGAATGCATCAATAATTGGCACCTTTTATCACGGAAGCCCCGATGAGACGAGTTGTCAAATTGTCCAGTATACAAGTGCTACAATGATGGTCAAAAGCGTTTTGATTTTAAATGTGTCGATGGAAAGCTCGAAGAAGAGGGAGAAAAAAGAGCGGAAGCCATGTGATTGCAGAGTGAGTTTCAGTGCTGAGGAAGACCAGATCAGACAGACAGATGAAAGTTCTAGTGTTGTAATCTTTTGTGTTGTACTGTAATTTGTAAAGTAAGCATTAAGGGAGGGTGTTAGAATAAAACTTACTTTAGTAAGAGATAACTATGACTGTTGTAACTGTGAGTTTCAACCATGACTGTTGTAACTATGAGTTTCTAGGTTTACTATTTTTAGCTCATCAGATCCACTTGAGTCAGTGATATGCATGCTATATATGTAACCTCCATTTGTTTGTTAAGTAATGAAAACGTTTTGTGTTGTGTGAATTAATTCTTCCAATTTTAATTGTCTCTTCCTTGAAGTTAAATTTTGAGAGGAGAGGAATTGTAAGGGAAGAACACAACAAGAATGAAATGATCTGATACTCTGTCAACTCTTACAAGAAATTCTGTCAACCCTTACAAGAAAGTTAAAATGCAAGAGCATTTAATGAATGTTAATCGGAGGGTTCTGATCAACTTTTTTCAGGCCTTGTTATTAAGGCAACAAGCTATTCGATTTCCCCCTTTGAATTTTCTTTTAAAAATCTAAGATATCAATCATTTCAAAATTTTCTAGAAACGCGTCCGAGTATAAATAGTTGGTACATAACGATGTACATCCATTACAAAATAATATAGAAAATGGTATAGAAAATAATATGGAGAATTTTCATTATAGAACAAGTGTTGTATGGCATTTTATTAAGTAATGAACCATACAACACTTTTTTAGGATTTATATTTATTTTTATTCATAATTAGTATTACATAATTTGGAATCTTAGAAAAACATAAAGGATTGAAGTGCATATCTTAATGATAAAGATGTAGAAAGGAGGAGAGAATTAGAAAAAAAAAGTAAGCAAGAAATTTTTCATGTCTTAGAAGAGATCCATGTATATTGGTTTTAGTGAGCTCATATTTTTAAAGGGATTTGAGAGAAAATAAGGAAAAATATGTTTGAATAAGAAAAAGAGAAAAAAAAGGGCATCCCCTTGGTTAAATGGAAGAAGTTGACAAAACCTAAGGAAACAAAAAAATCCATCAATGTAGAAAAGTTCTCACAACAAAAATCCTAATGAGGGTAATGCAAAATGAAGGATCTTGGGGAAAGATAATGAATGCCTAGAATATAGCTCCAAATTCAATGGAGGACTAGACAAATATGGTGAATGTTTGTGGAGGAGGTTCAATTATATGGAAAGCATTGTTGAAAACATTTTCATTATTAAGAAAATGGCTATTATGGAAGATTGGTAGAAGAAATAAAGTCACCATACGGGAAGATCCATGGATAAGTTGTAATGAATCATACAGGCTCCTAGATTCTTTAAGAAATGAACTTTGTAACAAGGAAATGCATAGTATAGCCAAGTCAATAGATCATGATAGTAGTGATATATGGAGATGGGGATGGAAAACAACAATATAGTTAAGCCTTGAAGGAGAAATACCATAAGAATGAACATAATTACCTACTTTACGAGGAATATTACCTCAAAACAAGAACTATGGAAACCCCTAATTTTGCTCTAAAAATTGTAAAATCAACTTTCAAAAAGAAGTAGCATTGCCAATATCACCATCATATATTTTAGAGTTAAAATTATAATATATTTTGAAACTATCACTTTAAAACTCTTCATTTTTTTAAAACAACCCTTAAAATCAACACGTAAAAGAGTGGTATTATGAGCATCACCTTTTTTTAACAGATAAAATTATCATATTTTAAAAAAGATGTTGGTTCAATAACATTATATTTTTTTAATTTTACACTTTACATATATAATTAAAAAACAACATTGTTAAAATATGAATAAATTATTTTTAATGCATGAGTTTCATAGTGAAATTAAGCATTGTACAATTCCCAAAACATAGTAAGATGAAATAATGTCTCATATTTATGATAGTAAAAGGATTGAAGATGACAATCACTTTCCCTTAGAAAAATATCAAATCAAAAAATTAATAATACATTATCTTTAATAATTTATAAAATTAAAATGCATTTTAACTTTAATTTTAATATAAATGATTAATATATTAATTTTAACATTAAACGGATAAGAAAAAAGATGAAAAGAAATATTATATTTTTAAATTAAAATATCTTTTATTTGTATANCTATTACTGTTGTAACTGTGAGTTTCTAGGTTTACTATTTTTAGCTAATCAGATCCACTTAAGTCAGTGATCTGCATGCTATATATGTAACCTCCATTTGTTTGTTAAGCAATGAAAAACGTTTTGTGTTGTGTGAATTAATTTTTCCAATTTTATCTTTTACTCGATAGGTCCTTAAAACTGATGATTATTTCCTTACACATTAACCTCCAACAAAGGTCGCAGGTGTACCGGCCTCGGTATAGACTTGAAACCAAACGCTAAATTTTAGCAAAGGGTTTTATCTTTTAGCAACAATTGGATTGGAAAGAATCCCTGAAAGGATACAAGATTAAGGATTGATAGCCAACAGAGAATAAAATTACAGTAACATTATTGAAACGACTGATAAAATTGAAATATTTTACTTAACATATAGGAAAAATCTTTATCACTATGGAACGAGAGACGAGCGCATCCAAAGGCGCAGCATCATCTGGTTGCTACCTCTAGACCAAAGAAAACATGGTATGAGAAATGTGACTCAACACCCATAGAGAACATGCATTACATAGACAGAAGAGATATTCCACAAAGAACATCCATTGCATAGATAGAGAAGATATTCCACCGAGAACAAGCATTGCATAGACCGGGAAAATATTCCACAGAGAACATATATTGTAGAGAGAGAGAAAGATTTATACAGTAAATTGATTATACACACTTTAGAAAATGTTTGCTCAAAAACACCTTCACAAGACATAGAGTTCTTGCAGAAAAGATATTACATAGTAAACATATTATGTTACAAGAATAATAAGTGTTATATAGAACAATTGCAAAGGAAATGCATAACTTTAGAGAACATGTTTAAACTGCATTACAGAGATAACAATGTACTTACCATACCTGTGGAGAGACTTTCTAGAGTTCCCTTGATACCACTCTCCACTAGGGTCGAACATTATCACATAGCCTAATGGAATCGTCGGTCACATACAGTGTAGAGAAAAATGTTTTACAAAACAAGAGGAAACTACGAAGAATGATTAATACATCGAGCCCCTCTCTAGTGGAGTAAGAGCAATTGTACGCCCTGCATCTCTACCATGTGAATCAATGGAAGTGGTGAGCCCGCATTGAACGTTTCCCTCTAGTGAAAGTTCTGGAGGGTACTAGACAGGCCTATCACCATTGAATGGGCTGGATAGGACATAAATTCTTACATGATAGAATAGCATAGGTTCAGACCTCACCTTTCATCCAACTCTTTTCATTTTCAAACCAATTAAATTACGGGTGGATAGTTTTAACCTGGCATGAGGTGGGTAGTGTTAACTTGTGCGTTGGGTTTCACTTCATGCATAGTGTGTAAATCATATGCCACTTCAAAAATAAACCCTTATACTATGGGAAGTATTTTAATCATATAATGTTAAACTATGGAAAGTGTTATGGTGTGGATATGTTAATTACCCTAGTGAGTGGAATCTGGACTAGGACAGTGATGTCTCCTAGTCCGCTAGGGTCATGACCTTGTGTTATAGTTCTTCCTTACATGAATTTATTTAACATAATAAAAAGACTAACTTAAAGTATAACTTAGTTATGACATTCAATAGTTTGGATAACATGGGTATGAGGTAACCCTAATATGTTATGTGATGGGCCTTATTCTATGGACCTTAGTAGTTATAGTTCCCAATTTAAACAATGCAATCAAATTTATGACTTTAAGTTCAGTAGTAGGGTAAATTAGATTATGAGTTAATCTAATGAAAATGCTATGATTTATTTTAATGCTATCAATAGTAATTTTTTCTTGGACAGTAAAACCTCCTATAGACTCTTAGGATGGATAGTCTAGTAGAGTACAACTTTTATGTGTTCAAACAATGTCTTATATATATGAGAGAATATTTTCATGAGTCACAAACAATTTGTTGATTTATAGAATTTAGTTCCCTCATAAAAAAAAACTAATTTTAGTGAAATTTGGGGTACATTACATATGGTATCAAAGTTGTAGGTTACAGCACTTGGACCTCACGACATCATCGGAATTGTATTTCACTTTTATTTGAAGGAAAAATCTAGCGAAC
The DNA here is from genome assembly GCA_010110895.2 of Picea sitchensis. Taxonomy (NCBI): domain Eukaryota; kingdom Viridiplantae; phylum Streptophyta; class Pinopsida; order Pinales; family Pinaceae; genus Picea; species Picea sitchensis. The sequence goes on from SNQJ01S0002834.1 coordinate 301,625, forward strand.
ATATTTACTGTTACAAACATAAAAAAAAATCTATTGTGAAAATATCAGCAGAGAATGAAGAAGGATACAGACCTAAGGGGAATCAAAACCAATAACTTCCTAGAGACCTGGAACATAACAGTGAAGGAAGTTCATCCACTCAAGTCTTGGAAATGATGAGGAACCTTATCATGGAATTACAAGTATTTAAAGTAGATAACGAAAAGTTGAAGAAAGCACGGGAGGACAAGCTAGAAATAAATGAAATGATACTATGAAATATAGTAACAAAGAAGAGTCCAAAATACAACAAAAGAGAAGAAGAGGTTAGAAAAAAGTCTTCTAAGAACTTTAGTCATGACAAAGAAAAATAGGACAGTTTGTCCTAAGACACACACATGACATAAAACAAAGCATCTACTGGAAGGAAAAGAAAACAAGTGGACCACTAGGAAGGTGAGTTAAAAAAGATAAAACCCTCCACTTTCGATGGAGAATCTAAGACTAGCAAGGAAGTTGAAGAATGGCTCTTAGACATTAAGAAGTACTTTCAGATTTATAACAATTCTAGTAATATGAAACTTAGAATGGCCATTTACAATTTAAAGGAAAAAGAAAGTATATGGTGGCAATACCTGAAATTAGCAAAGGGATTGAAAGAAAAATGAATGGAATGGTGAGAATTCAAAAAGTATTTAAAGAAGAAGTACTTATCATAAAGTTATTACGAAATAAAATTAAGGAATTTTACGAATTGCAACTAGGAAAAATGACCATGGACGATCTAATAAAAAAATTCCTAGATCTGTCGAGGTTTGTATCGTACATCAAGGAAGATAAGGTAAATATACAAAGGTTCCTAAGATGTATACCACAGTATTACAAGGAGAGGATTGAATTTTATAATCCCAAGTCTTTAAATGAAGTATTTAGAAAGGATCGAATGTGCTATGATCAGTACAAACAAAGATCTGAAATTATCAAGGCATGGAAAGACAAGAAACATGATAAAATGAACCAGTGTAAGAAAGGTTTCCAACTAGCCCCTTTCCTTAATATGGCAAAGGGTTTTCAAAGGAAGGACTATCAATCTAATACATAGAATTCTCAATAGGGAAATAAACGAGTTAATCTAGGGTTTAAGAAGGTAGGATAAATCCCTAGAGAACCATTGAAATGTTGGGAGTGTGGGGAACCCCACCTGAGGAGAAATTGTCCATGCTTAAATCCCACAACAAGAAATTAAGTCCATAACCTTCAAGAGGCTTCAACAGTTGGAGACATCGGTAGAAGCGTGCATAAGATCAATGCAACTCTGGATGGCAGACAGGAAGATCATCAATCCACTACTCTGGAAGTTGAAGGTAAAATTCATTTCCACAATGTTTCTATACTAATTGACCTAGAAGCTATTTTGAGTTATATTACTCCACCTTTAGCAGAATTGAACAAGTTAAAGAAGGTAAAGCATGCTAAATATTGGTTAGTAAAACTAGCAATGGGGACCAAAAGAAAGGTAAAAGATTTTATTTTTTATCGTGAACTCATCATAAACGACCAAAGTACAAATTTAAATCTTAACATATTACCTTTGAGGTCTTACGATGTAATTATCGGAATGGATTGGTTAGAAAAACATAAAGTGATATTAAATTGTTACGAAAATGCGTTTGTGTATAAAGATGAAAACAATATAGTCAGAATAGTACAAGGAATCAGAAAACCAGTTTCTGTTAGGAAAATATCAACAATGCAACTTAAGAAATGTATTAATAAAGGTTGTCAAGTATATGTTGTTAAAGTAACTAATCTCCTAGGGGAAGAAAAAAAACCAAGTTTAGAAGACTTTGCAGTCCTACATGGGTTCACAGACGTATTTGTAGAAGAAATGTTGGAACTACCCTCAAGGAGAGAGATAGATTTGTCTATTGATCTACTACATGGATCTGCCCCGGTGTCCAAGGAACCTTATAGAATGAGTATACCCAAATTAACAGAATTGAAAATTTAGTTACAAGAACTGTTAGATAAAGAACATATCAGACCAAGTGTTTCACCATGGGGAGCACTAGTTTTATTTGTTAAAAAGAAAGATGGAACTTTGAGATTGTGTATTGACTATTGACAACTGAATAAAATGACGATTAATAATAAGTATCCTCTACCTATAATTAACGACCTCTTTGACAAGGTTGGAGAGTAAAGATATTCTCTAAGCTAGATTTGAGGTCTGGTTATTACCAAGTCAGGATAAAGGACAAAGATGTAAATAAAACATCATTTCGAACACGTTATGGACACTATGAATTTGTAGTGATCACGTTCGAACTTACTAATGCACCAACAACCTTTATGTGTTTGATGAATAGTATATTCAACCAATATATGGATAAATTTGTGCTCGCTTTTATCGATGATATTTTAGTTTATTCAAAAAATAAAGAAGAACATGAAGAGCATATGAAAGTAGTACTACGGACTTTAAGAGAATAGAAGTTATATGCTAATTTTGATAAGATTGATTTCTACCAAAGAAAGATACAGTATTTAGGGCACGTAATATCAGAAGACGGTATTGCAGTGGACCCATAAAAGATTAAATCCATTATGGAATGGCCTATTCCTAAAGATGTAGCAGTCATAAGGTCATTTATGGGGATTATCGGTTATTACCGGAGGTTTATCGAAGGATTTTCCAAAATCACATATCTGATTATATCACTACAGAAAAAGGGAATAAAGTTTAATTGGTCACAAAAATGTGACAATTTTGATAATCTAAAAAGAACGTTAACTATAAAACCTATCCTAAAAGTAGTGGGTCCATATAAAAACTTTACATTTTACATAGATGTTAGTAAAGAGGGATTAGGAGGTGTGCTAACGCAACATGGACATGTCATCTATTATGAATCACATAAATTGAAAGAACATGAACGAAACTATGTGACTGACAATTTAGAATTAGCAGTTGTGATTCATGCATTAAAAATGTGGCGGCACTACTTAATGGGAAGGAATTTTATGTTATTAACTGAAAACATTGATGTAAATAATTTGTTCAGTCAACCAGATCTCAATGCAAGACAAGTGAGATGGTTGGCCTTTTTAAGTGAGTTCGATTTTGAAGTACGACACATCAAGGGTAAGGAAAAAAAAGTTGCAAATGCACTAAGTCGTAAGACTAGTGGACTTTATGAAATGATTATCATCAAAGAAACAAAATGATATCGAACAGAGAATAAAATATGCAAGTAATAATGATGAAAATTACATCAAAACAACAACATAATTGCAAGGAAATGTAGAAAATATGAACAAAACAGATCTAAGTAGAGATAAAAATTGGTTGTTAAGGTTCAAGAACAAGCTATATGTACCTAACTCTATTGATCTAAAGACGAAAATTCTTGATAAGTTGCACAAAAAGTTGTATTCTCGCCACCCGAGATACCAGAAAAGATAATAGCACTAAGGAAACAGTTTTATTGGCCTAACATAAAAAATGAAACAATTGAATATTTGTCTAAATGTTTAGATTGTCAACATGTAAAGGCTGAGCAACAACATCCAAAAGGTCTGTTACAACCTGTGCCTATACTTGAATGGAAATGGGAAATTATTTCGATGGACTTCATCACAAGTTTGTCTAAGACTCAAAGACAAAACAACTCAATTATGGTAGTGATTGATAAACTAAGTAAATCTGCACATTTATACATGTGAAATCTACTTACAAAGCAATTAATATAGCTGAAATTTTTAGCGTTTCGTGTTAATAATATTCGAACCTTCACCTTTGTAAAGTTTTATATATGTACATTGCTTAGAAGAAACTCGTTTGATTAAACTTTTTCAATTAAACATCGAACTTATGCCTAATGACCATCTCTACTATGTTTCATTTACCTTATTCTAAAAATAAACTATTTAGAAATTAATATTGTATGTGATCTCTTCATTTGAATTGAGAAAAACAAACTCTCTTCTTATTAGTACCTGCCAAGCAGGTACTATAGTAATCGGTTAGATGATAAGTTGTATTAATTCATTTCTGTTTTTATATTTTAACCCATGTTTTCTTATCTCTCTTATTAAACTTCATTTTTCTAAAACATATATTCTTTATATTTAATTTTCTTAAAATTTATTTTTTGATTCGTCTAAGTTCTCCATAATGTCTTTTTTAATCTAGATTTACATTGGCTACAGTCGAGGTTTCAAGGTATCAAGTCTCTGTCGTCAAGTTATCATCTGCAATCGTCTCTGTAGTCGATGTCTCTCTTTAGTCAATGTATTCATTGCATGAAAAAATACTCTCATGCAAATTGTCGCATGTTCCCTTCAACATTCCTGGATGTTGTCATGCAAATTTCTGCATGTTCGCTTGAACATTCCTAGGAGGATGTTTTCATGCAGACATGGGGAAGGAATCTAAATCTATATAGAGTTAAATCCAATACCCAATGCCAACATTTAGTTGATGCCAGTGTTGCTCCTCCACCTCCAATGCCACTGCGCTAGATCATCCCTGAATTGGTGCTGGTATTGCTCCTCCACCTCCACCTCTACTAGTAGAGATCATGAGCAAACCCAAAACCATAAGGTTGAAGTCAGATTCAAAGCATCCCTGAAAAAATCATGGTTGCTGTAAATAGCAGTGCAACAAAAGCTAACTAGGTAATGGTTTCATACCTGTATTGAGAGAAAAGGCATGTTGCAATTTTTCATTCTTTTGCAGTTTTTAGGCCTAGTCTGAAGGCTTTGCACGGATTTCTCTAGATGTAGTCTTATTGGGGGCCATGTCAGTATAACTAGTTTCTTCAGGGTCATCTTCTACTCTGTAAATAATAATGCAACAAAAGGTCATCTTCTACTATGTAAATAACAATGAAACAAAATGTAACAAGGTAATTTTTTCATACCTGTATTGAGAGAAGTGGCATGTTGTGGTTTTTTAGTTTTTCGTATTTTTAATTCCTAGTCTGAACGCTTTGCACATACTTCTCTAGTTGTAGCCTTATTGGGGGCCTTGTCAGTACAACCAGTTGCTTCAGGGTCATCTTCTACTCTGTCCTTCTGAGACCCTTAAGTTGTGTTACTCCTGCAGGGATTAAGTTAGTCTACCTAGCTTTAAATGTCTATGTGGAAATACTCTCTAAGTTGCTCATCAATATTTGTGTCTTCTTTGATTTTTGCACATTTGTGAGGTTGCTTAGTTCAGTTTTCTTTTATTTAAAACTGGATGCCTTAATTTTCATCTTTCTCATAGCATACATTAGATTACTCCCATTACTATCCAATCTCTTTCCATCCTTCTCATTTCCCTCCATTGATTTGTGATATGAAGCTCTGAGTGTCTTGCTCTTGTGAAATTCAGTTTGAGTGAGTGTGTTTGCAACGATGCAGTTGGGGGCATGGGCCCTCATGTGACCGCCAAGAGCTCTTCCTGAGAAGAATCTCTTGCTGCAAATCTTGCAAAAGTAGCTCAATGCGTGCTCTCCTTCTTGTTTCATTAACACCTCCATGGCTTGAGAGCTGGGATAAAATATATTCACCGTGGTCATGTTGTAAACTCTATTATGCCTTCACTGCTAATATTCCTTTCCACACAGAGGGTATAAATGAAAAAACCAGTGGACTGTTTACTCAAGCTATTCACACTATAGTATACCTATGAGATTCTTCGAGCAAGCATGGACTCCATATAAAAACAAAATTAAAGCATGCCGGCCCATGCCATCGTTTGATAACTTTGGTTGAGTGCAAGAGAGGGATTCTGGATTGAAAACAATTTATTTGATTTCTCAAATTTGCGTGGGGGGGTTACAGATGAATGAATCGCAGTGAAGAAAAGGGAGAAAAATAATCAAAATATATAGTAGAGGGGTGGGGAAGTCTTCTTTCTTTCTGCACCTGTTGCTTCTTATTCTTCTTCCATTTAAGCTTCCTACGAATTGACTTCAGCTTCCATTATATTCTACTCTTACATATTGCAAATTTGTGGTTATAATCATGGTCAAATACAAGTGATATACAATGCATGTTGTACTTAATATATTAACTATCATCATTTATTTCACCAGTCTAAGAAACCTGGTGAAACTTGAATATATAGAAGTGTGAGTTATATTGCATGGTTCACGCATTCATTTGAGGGATATAATCTATGTTTTCAAAGTTACATTGTATGGTTCCAAAGTTTGTGCATATATGTTAAGTGCCATGAAATTGGTGAACTGGTGTTATTCTTAGAATTTCACTATATACGGTACTGGAACTATAAAAATAAAAATGTATAACAATGAATCAATTGCAGACAATTGTTTGGCTTACAATTGCAACCAAGGTTGTACCTGAATGAGAAGTATGAATCAAATCCTCTGCCAAATCCATCTTCCTTGTTAAATATATTGTACCCTCAACAGTATAACCGTACACTGCCAGCTGTACTGGACAGTTGTACTTTCTATTTCTGTCTTGCTTTGAGCATATATAAGCTCAGCTATTTCCTATTGTGAGGAAGACTTCTGAATCTCTTCAG
>SNQJ01S0002834.1:322893-335475 GCA_010110895.2 Picea sitchensis
GATATTGCACACATACATACGTACATATATAGTTGAACTCAGATTCAACTTACCCCAAACATAGCTATGGAGGTTGAGAGAATATCTCAACAACTCCTACAAATCTTCAACCAACCCCTAAATTAATCATTAATTCTAACAGAAGAAATATCCATACTCAAGAATCTATGGTCCTAATTTATGTGTTTGTGTACTAATCATTTTGGAAGGTACTAGCCACTACGTGGCTTATTTCCTTGTTTATAGAAGAACCCCTCAATATACATTAAAGGATTCAAATTTCAAATTTAACTTATAAGCCCTACATCCCAACTCTAATGTTATTAGTAATGATTTAGATGATGTCTTAGATCCCAATTCTAATGTTATTAGTAATTCTTTTAATAATTATAAATTTTATCTGGATGGGGTGTCAATATGTTATGTTTAGCTATGATCACATCCAAGTATGCACTACTAGAGTGTGCAACACCCGATGACTGAGGTTCTAGGTGGAAAGGGTCTCTCCCATATGCACATTAAACGTAGTTGGTTTCACCGAGGTGGAAATTACTTGGCATTTAATCATTGAGCTGGTGATATTACTACCACACTTATCATAGAGCAAGGTGGATTTGAAGTCGTTTCCAATAGAGGTTCCATGGAAGTTAACTCGACCTCTCATCCAGATAGAGGTACCTGAAACAATATTCAGTGGCAAAGCAAGGGAAGTTATGGTGTTCTCAAGACCTAGTTTTCGTATGCTACTCCCATGGGGAGTGGGTATGAGCCTAAAGGCCAAGCACGTACCAATATTCATGCAGGCATTCAGTGGGCTTAAAATGGAGAGTCGGAGAAAAATTTTCGACAAATTGGACTGTTAATTTTTTGGGTCTACCTCATATCCTTTACACAGACTTCCTAGTCCCTCCAAGTGAGCAACAACATCGGCATTGGCCTAGAAATCATTGCTAGAGGTGGCCCTGACGGAAGGGGTCGTCACCGTGGGAAGAGGATTTTGTTTCCATGGTCCTAATAGGAAGCCATGGTCACTACAAAGAATTACCAAGAACTCACACCTCTTGAAACCATAGTAGAATTGGAGCTGGACAAAGAAGATTTGCATCTAGAAAGGGCTTTGATGAATGAGGAACAGGTGGATGTAGAATTTACCCACTAGTTCAGATAGTGACACCTCCTACTCAAGAGAGACCAAGTATTATCATAGGACTATTGATTTGTATTAGCATGTCAAAACCTTGCTGGGGAAAGTCATGGCTGAAAGGAGCACTACATTCAATGAAATTCTTCCTTATATGGAGTATCTTCAACTTCAAATTCAAGCAATCGAGAAAAAAATCTCCCTTCTAGTCGAAGACACGGTCGGTGTGGACCTGAAAAAGCTGAGAGAATATCATCCCCAAGTTCCCAAGGCAATTGTGCCTTGAAGAGATCATCCCCCAATCTAACTCCAATGATTTCAGTTTCAGTTTTTGGTTTTTATAGTAATTTAGTTAGATTAGAATACCAAGTTCATCATATTCAACCCTAGCATAAACCTCACATAAAAAACTAGCTTTTATATCTTTGTAATTTTGTAATTAAACTAATTTTGTAATTAAACATCGATTAGAAGAAACTTTGAACTTAACTCAATAACAATGACTATATTCCAAATGGCCTGAGTTCCCAAGTGATGGGCCGGGTCATCTGTAAATTACTCTTGATCCGAGTAACTAAAATTATAAATTTCATATATGAACAAGTATAGTTCATAATGCTTTGTTTCCTTTTACATATGTTTTATTATGCTAAAGACTTTCTATATCCATCTAAATTATATATACTCACTACTTTCAATACAATCAAATATATTATTTTTTATATGTTAGCTGACCCTTCTCATTACTCTCGGTCAATTTTTGGTGGTTCCTTTATTTAATAAATATTAAGAACAAGATATAAATACTAAATAAAATTAAATATTGGAATAAATAAGAATAAAACATCGATATCATTAACATATTGAAAGCTTCAATGAAACTAATATTTCTTTGAATAATTTGAAACATTCTTCACAAAGTCATAATTATGTGGAATGTCTGTAATGAACCTCAAATTCACCATAAAAAAAAAATCTTTCTATGACATAATTTAATTTTGTTTAAGCTTAGAAACTAAGAGAAGATAAGATTCATTTATGTTCATATCGTCATTATTACACCAGTCTAGTTTACTTCAAAGGATCCCTTTTGTTCTCTATGGTTTATGCCACTAAACAATAGTCTAACTATGAAAATTCGAAAACTTAAAGTGTATGATCTCATGGCGAGCAGAACTCTTAGAAAAAAAAATCTCGCTAAAAAAAATGGTTATTTCTATTCTACCTCTATCCCGTATGAAAATCCTCCATCGATTCCACCTGTCCATTCCTTATAATAATAGGGTAGTTCCTATAACAAAAATTCCTACCATGTTACTACAGTTTTGTGGAAAAACAGAGGTCAATCAGGTTTCGACAATTACTAATGCCGAACATCATCACACAATAACTTCTGAATTGCGAAAAGATGAAAGAAAGGTGGGACTAGCACTTCAGTATTTTTGGGGTTTGGGATTTCATGATTTCAAACGCCAAACATCAACACACCACAACTCCTGAACTATGAAAAGTGAAAAGGAAGTGGAACCAACACTTCAGGGTTTTGGGGTTCGGGGATTCACTATTCCAAATACCAAACATCAACACACCACAACTCCCGAATTCTGAAAGGTGAAAGGAAGTGGGACCAACACTTCGGGGTTTTGGGGTTCGGGGTTTCACTATTTCAAATACCAAACATCAACACACCACAACTCCCAAATTCTGAAAGGTGAAAGGAAGTGGGACCAACAATTCGGGGTTTCGGGCTTTGAGGTTTCACTATTTCAATTACCAAACATTAACACACCACAACTCTCGAATTCCAAAAGGTGAAAATATGCGGGACCAACACTTCAGGGTTACGGGGTTCCAGATTTCGTGACTTCAAAAGCCAAACATCATTGTGCAGGAACTCCCGAATTCCAAAAGTGAAAAGAAGTGGGACCAACACTTCGTGGTTTCGGGGTTCGGGATTTCTTGACTTCAAAAGCCAAACATCAACACACAGCAACTCCCAAATTCTGAAAATGAAAAGAAGTGGGACCAACACTTCGGGGGTTCAGGATTTTTCGACTTCAAAATCCAAACATCAACACACAACAACTCCCGAATTCCGAAAATGAAAAGAAGTGGAACCAATACTTCAGGATTTCGGGGTTCGGGATTTCACAAATTCGCACTTCTTGTTTCCATTTTGTTTGTGCAACATTATTAAAACAAGGAAGTCTAAATATGAATAGTCGTAGTTGTATAGACTTGGGCAAAGGAAAATTTTTAAAATAAGAAGGATGCATCCAGGATTCCTTGACTGTTAAAGTAGTTCATATAATAGATCTATCATTGCAATTTATATAGTATAACTTTTTGTTTCTGTATTCTCTTGTTCGAAATACCTTTATACGGGTTAGGTTCATGAATTGTAAGGGAAATTGGTATAGTAGTCCATCTTCCTACCTCAACTAGAGATTTGTTTTCTACACAGTTTGTTTAATGAATAGGAAAAGAAATATAGTTTTCAAAACTCAGAAAGTTGTCCGGACATTATTCATACAATTAGCTAAATTGAAAATACATCATAAACTCCACTCCTAACATGCAAATCTCAGCATTGATTGGACTCAGAGGAAAAATAAGGAAAGAAACTAGTAGTGGATCTAATTTAGAGGAAATTTTCTTGTAGTATTTATCCATGCATAACCCTTTCAACTATCATACAAAAATAAACGGCCCAATTCTATCGTTCGTTCAGAAAGGGGTCATTCGAGAATAGATTTTCCCTATATTCTCTTTCAGTCTTTAGGGTTCATGAATTCAACCTGATTTCTCCTATGCATTATTATCTATCAAAATTAGTAGATGCATTACATCCATGATTGAATCATTCACTAGAGAATGAAAATTATCTCAGTTTGGATTTAATAAATACATGACATCGAATGAAACATTTGAACAGAAAATGGAAATTGTTACAGTTTCGATTTAACAAATACAATGCATGAAATATAAAATCATTGATACAGAGAAGAAGTAGAGTACATATCTGAACCAAATCGTGAGAAGACAAACGGAATAGCTATGTTCCTCCCAACCATAGAACAGGACAACCAAATCACTTGTTCGATTCACCCCCTAGCCTGACCATGAATCCATGAGGGAAAACTTGGAACCTCTTCCTCCGCAATTGTCTTTCTGTTTCAGCAGACTTCCCTTTCCTCACACTCAATCCGTAGTGTTCATAACAGCAAGAGAACTCAAAAATATTTTTCCCCAGCATACTTTCCAGCGTTCTACCTCCTCGCATATGCTATTTATCAATTTTTCCCAGGTCTTTTTCCCTCCCTTGAGGGGTTTTCGCATATTTCTAAGTCTCTGATCTTCAGGGGCTTCCAATGGCCAAATCTCTGATTTTCCACTTGTAATAATTAGCCCAGAGGTAGTTCCAACATGTTCCCCACTCATGGAGTCATGGTGAGCTGATTTTAACATGGTTGCTCCATTTGTCCTCCTGTAGTTAATATAAATATTATGTTTTTATACAAGTGTCATAATCAAATATTTATTTGAGTCCAATTAGATCTCTGCCCAACAATCATAATACTTAATTACAAATATCAAATTCGAACTTCAGAATTTCCATAAATGGAAAAAAAATTCAAATTCGAATTTACTAAAAACGGAAATAAATTTCCGGCAACTTTAAATTTCCAAAAATATTTTATTTTTGGGAATATCACATCCTTTCCCCCTTCAGTAAAACACTGTCCTCAATGTTTGTTCCTTTCTTGGAATAGAGTTGAGTGAGATTTCCGCAAATCTCCCTCCAACTCCCAAGTGGCCTCCTCAGGACTAAAGTGCTTCCATTGCACCTTTACCTGAGCGACAACTCTATTCTGAAGTGTTATTTCTATCTGGTCTAGAATGCCCAAGGGTTCCACCTGGAACTCGCCTTCAGGTTCCACCTGCACCAATTTCCAATCAATCATATGAGTAGGGTCATGAATATGCTTTTTCAACAGAGAAACATAAAATACATTATGAATTCTTAGATTAGCTAGAAGTGTTAGTTGATATGCTATGGGTCCAATTCGAGCTAGTATCTTGAAGAACCCACAAAACTCGGGTGCCAACTTGGCATAGTTCCCTAACTTCAGCAACCTTTTTTGGGCTTTGAAATTCAAGTAAACATGGTCTCCCACTTGAAATTCCAAGTGTCTTCTTTTTAGATCTGCATAACTCTTATGTCTGTCCTGTGCTTCTTTCAAGTTCTGTTGTACTCTTTTTACCATGTTCTCCATTTCTTGGATCATCTCTGGTCCAACCATGAGTCTGTCAGCAGGGTTATCCTAGCTAATTGGAGTTGTACACTTCCTGCCATATAGTATTTCGAAAGGGCTCAACATAGCCGAAGTTTGGTACCCATTGTTATATGCAAATTCTACCAAGTGTAGGTAGTCTTCCCACTTGTTCAGTTTTGTTCTTACATACATGTAGAGCATATCCTCTATGATTTGGTTTGTCCTTTCGGTCTGTCTGTCCGTTTGAGGATGATAACTCGTGCTGAAATTCAAATTAGTATTTATCCCTGCAAACAATTCCTTCCAAAAGGCGGATGTGAATTTTACATCTCTATCTGAAATCACCATTTTAGGAATACCATGCAGTCTAAAAATTTCTTTCATGAATATNAACATAGCCGAAGTTTGGTACCCATTGTTATATGCAAATTCTACCAAGTGTAGGTAGTCTTCCCACTTGTTCAGTTTTGTTCTTACATACATGTAGAGCATATCCTCTATGATTTGGTTTGTCCTTTCGGTCTGTCTGTCCGTTTGAGGATGATAACTCGTGCTGAAATTCAAATTAGTATTTATCCCTGCAAACAATTCCTTCCAAAAGGCGGATGTGAATTTTACATCTCTATCTGAAATCACCATTTTAGGAATACCATGCAGTCTAAAAATTTCTTTCATGAATATTTCAGCAATGTTTATAGCTTTAAAAGTAGACTTTATAGGAATAAAGTGTGCAGACTTACTAAGTTTATCAATTACAACCATGATAGAATCATTATGTTTCTGAGTTTTAGGAAAACCTGTTACAAAGTTTAGTGATATGGTCTCCCATTTCCATTCTGGTACTAGTAATGGTTGTAATAGGCCGGTTGGATGCTAGTGTTCGGCCTTAACCTGCTGACAATCCTGGCACCTAACCACGTATTCTAATGTTTCACCTTTCATATTAGGCCAGTAAAACAATTGTCTAAGTGTTGTTATTGTTTTTTGGTAACCTAGATGACTAGAATACGATTTCTTATGCACTTCGTCCAAAACTGTTACTTTTAACTCTGTTGAATCTCGTATGTAAAGTCTGTTTTTAAATCGTAATAATCCCTTCTTGTCGATACTTAGATCTGTTTTATCTGATTCTGTAGTACTATTTTGCAATTTTGTCATCATCTTGGTCTAATTTTCGTCGCTAATACCGACCGTCCTTACCCTTTGTTCCAGATCACTTTCTTCCCTACTCATATTTACCTCAAATAACCCATGGACTCTTCTGCTTAAAGCATCTGCTACTTTATTTTCTTTTCCCTTGATATGTCTGACTTCGAAGTCGAATTCTCTCAAGAAGGCTAACCATCTGGCTTTCCGTGCATTGAGCTCTGGTTGACTAAAACAATATTTCACACTGCTATTATCCATCAATAGTATAAATTTCCTTCCCATTATATAGTGTCGCCACTTTTTTAAGGCATGTATTACTGCTGCCAATTCTAAGTCATGAGTTACATAATTTCGCTTGTGTTCTTTTAATTTCCGAGACTTTTAATAAATCACGTGCCCTTCTTGAGTTAGAACACCACCTAGTCCCTCTTTACTTGCATCAACATATACTGTGAAGTCTTTATCCGGGTCTTCTACCTTCAAAATGGGCATCGATGTCAATAATTCCTTCATCTTGTTAAAACTGTCTTGACACTTTTGCAACTAGTTAAACTTGGTTCCTTTCTTTTGTAATGATGTGATAGGGTAGGCTATCTTGGAAAACTCTTCTATAAACCTACAGTAATATCCGGTGATTTCCATAAATGACCGGATGTCTGCTACATCCTTAGGTATTGGCCATTCCATAATGGATTTTTTCTTTTCTGGGTCTACGACAATACCTTCCGAGGAAATGACATGTCCTAAATATTGTATCTCTTTTTGATAAAATTCACACTTGTCAAATTTGGCGTACAGTTTGTGTTTCCTCAATGTTTGCAGAACTATCCTTAGGTGCTCATCATGTTCTTTTTCCGTCTTTGAATAGACCAAAATATCGTCGATAAATACTACTACGAACTTGTCTAAGTATTGACTGAAAATGTTGTTCATCAAGCACATAAATGTGGTCGGTGCGTTAGTGAGTCTGAAATGTATGACTACAAACTCGTAGTGTCCATATCTTGTTCAAAAGGTTGTTTTGTTTATGTCCTCGTCCTTTAGCCTAACTTGATGATAACCGGATCATAAATCCAATTTTGAAAAGATCTTGGCCCCACCAACTTAATCGAACAGATAATTTATCCTTGGTAAGGGTATTTGTTCTTAATAGTCATTTTGGTTCAGTTGTCTATAATTGATACATAGTATTAGAGTACCGTATTTCGTTTTCACAAAGAGGACTGGTGCTCCCCATGGTGAGACACTCGGTCTGATATACTCTTTGTCCAATAATTCCTGTAATTGTATTTTTAATTCTATCAGTTCTAGTAGACTCATTCGGTAGGGTGATTTTGAGATAGGGGCTGATCCGGGTAGTAAGTCTATGGAAAAATCTATTTCCCTTCTAGGAGGTAATTCTGGTATCTCATCCACAAACATGTCTCTGAATTCACGTAGGACAACAAAGTCTTCTAACTTGGGATTATCTTCTTTTTCTAATAGATTCATTACTTGGATGGCGTAAAATTGACATCCCTTTCTAATACATTTCTTGAGTTGCATCGCTGAAACTTGTCTGACTGATATAGGTTTTGATATGCCTTGGGTTGTTTTAACAGTGCCAAAATTATCTTTATGGCTAAGTATCTTTGTATAAAAATCTAGTACTTCTTTGTGTTGTTTCATCCAATCCATCTCGATAATCATATCACAAGATCCTAGTGGTAGGATGTTCAAATTGGTCCTTATCTTTTGACCATCTAAGCTGAACTCAAGATTAGAAATAAAGTCAACTACTTTTCTTTTAGTACATGTTGCTAGTTGTACAAGCCATGATTATGTGTGCTTCAGTTTCTTAAGTTTATTCGACTCCACTACATCGGGAGTAATATAACTTAACATAGCTCCAAGGTCAATTAAAAAAGAAATTCGAGTGTCATTGATTTTACCTTTGATTTCTAACACCGAGGACTGGTGGTTAGCTTGTCGACCATCTGTGGCTGCATTTATCCGATGCATACTTCTACCCACGTCTCCCACTGTCGAGGCTTCCTGTAAATTGTGAACAATAGTTCTGTTGACTGCAATTAAACATGGACAATTCCTCCTTAGATGAGGTTCTCCACACTCCCAACACTTTACTGGCTCGCAGGAGTTGTCCCCAAACTTCTTCGTTCCCAGGTTTACCGGTTTACCGCTACCTTGCGTATTTGGATGATTGGAGTGAAAATCCTTCCTTGGAAAACTTTTTGCTGCTTCTCGATAACGAGTTGGCTGGTATCTCTTCTTCCGCTGGTTCATTCAATCTTGCTTCTTATCCTTCGAGGTCTTGGGAAACTCTACCAACTTCTTATACTAGTCATAGCACATTCGTGCTTTCCTGAATACCTCACTCAAGGATTTGGGGTTATCAAACTCAATTTTGTCCCTATAGGATTATGGTAGATAGCTTAAGAATCGTTGGATTTTTACCTTATCCTCCCGGATGTATGGTACAAACCTTAGTAGTTCTAGAAATTTATTTATAAGGTCCTCCATCGTCATCTGTCTTAGTCGTAACTCATAAAATTCCTTCGTATTCCTTTCATAATAGCTTTCATAAAGGTATTGTTTCTTAAAATACTTCTTAAAGTCTGACCATTCCAACTATTTCTCTTTTAGGCCCTTGGCCAATTTCAGGTCCTGCCACCAAATGTTGGCTTTCCCCTTCAGATTGTAGATGGCCATTCTGACCTTCATGTTGCTGGAATAGTTATAGATCTAGAAGTTTTTTTTTATGTCCAACAACCATGCCTCAACTTCTTCTCCTATCCTGGATTCTCCATCAAAGGTAGCTGGTTTAATATTTTTAAATTCTCCTTCAAGGTGGTCTGTTTGTTTTCTTTTTCTGTCTGGTATGGTTTTGTTTTCAGCGGAAGGTGTCCCTTCAGACGAACTGTCTTCTTTTTCTGTTTCTGCACCAAAATTCTTGGAGGCCCTTTTTCCGACCTCCTCATCATGTTTATCATCTTTTGGGATTTTTTTGGTTACTATACTACGCAGCAAGATTTCATTTATCTCTTGTTTTTCCTACTGTGCTTTCTTCAATTTTTCATTGTCGGCCTTGAAAACCTACAATTCAACAATAAGATTCCTCATTGTTTCCAAGACCTTCATGGGTGAGCTTCCATCACTGTTCTGTCTTATATCTCCAGGCGGTCCTTGCTACAGATTCTCTTCCATCCTGATTTCTGTACCTTCTTGAGCTGACATAATCAAAACAAAACAGAAAGGCTTTTTGTTTGTAACCACAGATTTATTAGTTTTTTTAATTAGAATATATTCTAAGAAATTAATGTGGCCCTGTTTTCCCTATTGTTGTAACTTTTGCTCTGATACCATATGTAATGAACCTCAAATTCACCAAAAAAAAAAAAATCTTTGTATGACATAATTCAATTTCGTTTAAGATTAGAAACTAAGAGAATATAAGATTCATTTATGTCCATAACGTCATTATTACACTAGTCTAGTTTACTTCGAAGGATCCCTTTTGTCCTCTACGGTTTATTCCATTAAACAATAGTCTAATTATGAAAAT
This sequence comes from Picea sitchensis, assembly GCA_010110895.2. Lineage (NCBI taxonomy): Eukaryota > Viridiplantae > Streptophyta > Pinopsida > Pinales > Pinaceae > Picea > Picea sitchensis. Next base: position 333,023 of record SNQJ01S0002834.1, read on the forward strand.
TCGAAAACTTAAAGTGTATGATCTCATGGCGAGAAGAACTCTTAGAAAAACAAATCGTGCTAAAAACCAATGGTTATTTCTATTCTACCTCTATCCCGGATGAAAATACTCCATCGATTCCACTAGTCCATTCCTTATAATAATAGGTTTGTTCCTATAACAACAATTCCTACCATGTTACTACAATTTTGTGAAAAAAAAGAGGTCAATCAGGTTTCAGCGATTACTAATGCTCAACATCATCACACAGCAACTCCCAAATTGCTAAAAGATGAAAGGAAAGTGAGACTATCACTTCAGGATTTTCGGGGTTCAGGATTTTGCGATTTCAAACACCAAACATCGACACACCACAACTCTCGAACTCTGAAAAGTGAAAATAAATTGGGACCAACACTTTGGGGTTTTAGGGTTCGAGGATTCGCTATTCCAAATACCAAACATCAACACACCACAACTCTCGAATTTGAAAAGGCGAAAGGAAGTGGGACCAACACTTTAGGGTTTCACTGTTCGGGGTTTCTCTATTCAAATACCAAACATCAACACACCACAACTCCCAAATTCTGAAAGGTGAAAGGAAGTGGGACCAACACTTCAGGGTTTCGGGGTTTGGGGTTTCGCTATTTCAATTACCAAACATTAACACACCACAACTCCCGAATTCTGAAAGGTGAAAAGATGCGGTTCCAACACTTCAGGGTTTCGAGGTTCGAGATTTCACGACTTCAAAAGCCAAACATCAGCACGCAGCAACTCCCGAATTCTGAAAGTGAAAAGAAAGTGGGACCAACACTTTGGGGTTTCAGGGTTCGGGATTTCGTGACTTCAAAAGCCAAACATCAACACACAACAACTCCTGAATTATGAAAATGAAAAGAAGTGGGACCAACACTTCGGGGTTTCAGGGTTCAGGATTTCACAACTTCAAAAGCCAAACATCAGCACACAACAACTCCCAAATTCCGAAAATGAAAAGAAGTGGGACCAATACTTTGGGATTTCGGGGTTCGAGATTTCGCAACTTCGCACTTCTTGTTTCCATTTTGTTTGTGCAACATTATTAAAACAAGGAAGTCTAAATATGAATAGCCGTAGTTGTATAGCCTTGGGCAAAGGAAAAATTTTTAAATAAGAAAGGTGCATCTGGGATTCCTTGACTCTTAAAGTAGTTCATCTAATAGATCTATCATTGCAATTTATATAGTATAACTTTTTGTTTCTTTACTCTCTTGTTCGAAATACCTTTCTACGGGTTAGGTTCACAAATTGTAAGGGAAACTAGTATAGTAGTCAATCTTCCTACCTCAGCTACAGATCTGTTTTCTACATAGTTTGTTTAATGAATAGGAAAACAACTTTATTTTTCAAAACTCAGAAAGTTGTCCCGAAATTATTCATACAGTTAGCTAAATTGAAAATACATCATAACCTCCACTCCTAACATGAAAATCTCATCATTGATTTGACTCAGAGGACAAATAAGGAAAGAAACTAGCAGTGGATATAATTTAGAGGAAATTTTCTTCCAGGATTTATCCATGCATAACCCTTTCAACTATCATACAAAAATAAACTGCCCAATTCTATCGTTCGTTCAGAAAGGGGTCATTCGAGATTAGATTTTCCCTATATTCTCTTTCAGTCTTTAGGTTTCATGAATTCAACCTGATTTATCCTATGCATTATTATCTATCAAAATTAGTAGATGCATTACATCCATGATTGAATCATTCACCAGAGAATGGAAATTATCTTAGTTCAAATTTAATAAATACATGACGTCGGATGAAACATTCGAATGGAAAATGGAAATCATTACAGTTCTGATTTAACAAATACAATTCATCAGATATAAAATCATTCAGACAGAGAAGAAGTAGTGCACATATTTGAACTAGATCACGAGAAGACAAAGGGAACAACCACGTTCCTCCCAACAATAGAACAGGAAATCCAAATCACTTGTCTGATTCACCCCCTAGCTTGACCATGAATCCATGAGGGAAAACTTGGAACCTCTTCCTCCACAATTGTCTTTCCATTTCAGCAGACTCCCCTTGCCTCACACTCAATCCGTAGTGTTCATAACAGCAAGAGAACTCAAAAATATTTTTCCCCAACATACTTGGCAGCATCCTGCCTCCTCGCATATGTTATTTATCAATTTTGTTGAGGTCTTTTTCCCTCCCTTGGGAGATTTTCATAGATTTCTAAGTCCCTGATCTTCATGGGCTTCCAATGGCCAAATATTTGATTTTCCACTTGTAATAATCAACCCAGAGGTATTTCCAACATGTTCCGCACTCATGGAGTCATGGTCAGTTGATTTTAACATGGTTGTCCAATTTGTCCTCCTGCAGTTAATATAAATATTTTATTTTTATACAAGTGTCATAATAAAATAGTTATTTGAGTCCAATCATCTCTCTGCTTAACATTCATAATACTTA
>SNQJ01S0002835.1:4013-34470 GCA_010110895.2 Picea sitchensis
AATGATAAAGTATTGGAGAACTTTCTATTTATGGAAAGTGGTTAACCCTAAAATAAGGAAAATAGGTTAAGTGACCTAGAAATGGGTTAAATGACCTAAAAATGGGTTAAGTGACCTAGAGGATGAAAGTATAAATAATATAGAAATCGTCTCTTGTAGATCATCCCTTTTGTGGATCAATGGAGAGCTTCTTGTGAGAATGTCTTTTGGAGTATTGATGGAGAGCTTCTTGAGCATTTTTGGTGTGGAACACTTGAGAATATTGAATATGTATAGGTGACTGAGGTAACCAAAGGATATCTAAGCCTAATTTCAGAGGGAAGGTGAAGAAAAGAGGGCCGGAATTCAAGGGAGGATAAATTCTTTTCATGATGCTTTCTAAGGTATGTTATTTACAGGTCATCTCACCATTTTCGTAAGAACTTTTATTTTTCTATAATGATTCAGACCGTGAGATTGATATTCCATTGAGGAAACATATCCAAGTATATTTGGTAAACAATTCATCTTGTGGGTCATTGTATTTTTGGAGAGACACTCCGTGGAAAATAGGGTTTGTGGCTAGTCCTGAAACTAGTCTAAAAAAAGTGTTTCAGGTAAACAAATCATAACGTCTTCATAAAAGATACAAATTCAGTGCAACCAATTATGTTGGTTAGATTAAATTCTATACTAGGTTGTGTAAAATTTTCAAATCAATTCAACAAATATTCTGTGCGGGGCACGCTCTACAAGGTCGCTCTCTAGATAAGCCAAAATTTAGCAAGGTATGCCATTTTTTCTATAACTCCTTTTCTGAGAGGTTAAACATAGTGAAACCTGGAGGAATTGCATAAAACACACTGAAGAACATTTTGTATCAGTTTTAGATATTTATTCATTACATGCACAAAGTTATGATTATTTCAAGTTAGGGTTGTTGACTAATCCAAAACTAGTCATGGTTGAGACAGTCAGTTGATGAGTTGGCACATACATGAGGTTTATAGTTGATGATGTTGGTACATATTGATGAGTCATTGTTTATGAGTATTTGACACATGAATGGTATATACTTGGTACATGTTTGGATGCACTTGTTTATGGTATAGGTTGATTACAGGTTGTTTGGCATAGGTTGGTGCATGGTTGATGCACTTGTTTATGGTACAGATTGATATCTGTTGAGGATTGTTTCCTTATATCAGTTGGTGCTGAGGGTGTAAGAAGAGTCTTTCATTATATATCTTGTGCTCTTGTAGAGTTGTACTCTATTCAGTTGTTGCTGAAAACCCCCAAGGATTGTTGTCCGTAATAAAAAGAAAATTGTGCATACATCTTGTGTTCTTTGTGTTCCTTGTGGTGATGACTTGTTGATGATATATTGCTGATATATGTTTCTGATATGTGTTGACATTTAACTGGTTATAAATGAAAACAATGAGTAATGAGTTAATGGTGATTGTTAACTAAGGAGTTTTGGGAAAAAGATCCCTACACTGTTCACCCCCCCTCTCAGTGTAGTCGGTGTGTCCAACACAATCAACACCTAAACAATGACTCAATCAACACATCATCATAACTAATATCCACACTTAATCATCGCATCATCATAATAAATAACGACACAATCAACACATCACGATCGATTGAAGCAATATACAATTGAATGACCAACAATGTCACTGAGAATTAAAAGAACTACCCGCCCAACCTACCAAACTGCATGGTTAGGACCTCCAGGACACATAAACAACGCTCAAGTCCAGGATTCATTCGATTGATTTTGACTAGTTAAGGTCTCAGGGCCGACGACTGTTCCGAGGAACAATGAGGTATCTAAATCCCACTAATACAATCAAGCCGAAATCCAATTATATCAACTATCAATCTCACTTATCAAGTAATCATGGAGCAAGAGTAATAGAATTACTAAATCAATCAACATCATTATTATTTTAATGGTGCAAGAGAATCTAATTATTTAATCCATCATACATCAAAATATTTAATGGCGCAATAGTAATAGTTATTAAATCAACATATATCAACAATAATTAACGACGCAATAGTAATCTAGTTCTAATCAATCATGCATCATCAATATCTAATGGAACAATAGTAATCTAGTTATTTAATCCATCATCCATCAACAGATTTAATGGCATGATAGTAATAGTTATTAAATCAACATACATCAACAATGTTAATGATGCAATGGAAGATTCTACAACAAAACATACATCAAGTAGTTGACACAACTACCACCTAGGAAACATTCTAACTATAGTCCAACTGCCATTACAAATATCAATATAATAGAGACAATCATCATCTAAGGAAACTTCCAACGATGGTTCTACTATAACTAAATTTATCAATGATTGACGCAATTAACGCCTATGATCAATCCAAAAATAGTTAAACTTTAGTAATACAAATAACACTCAATCTCTAGGTGCATTAATCATTAATATGAAACCCATAAGGTTCTCTGCCATCATAAATTCACTTAACATTTTGGTGATATAATACCAATACACCTTTCCCATCTATATATGAAAACAATTCAAATTTATCAAGTGAATTCCTTAAGGCGTAGAAATTATTGCCTAAACATGATATGGTGAAGGGGATTATGATAAACATCTTATAATTATTCTATAACAATTGTTACCCATAAATGAATGAAATAACATTCACATCAGAAATTATATATAATTGTTAGAGACAATAATTAAAGCAAAATCTTTTTATTTTCCATTCTCTACTAATATATAAAATTACAATTTACATTAGGAAGAACTGTATGAGTCCTTTAATGACTATTAAGCCTTATACAAATGCACATCCCTTTATAGTAGGGGAGATTTAAAATAAACAAGAAGCCCAACAATACATAGTAAAAGCTCATCTCACTACTAGATTAACTTGATAACTACCTTCCATGACCTATACAAGCAACTCATACCTTATCTTCCATTTTTAGATTTAAGATAGCAAGCCAATAACCTTATTAATTTTCATACTGAAGGTACCTAAATCAATTCGAGGGAAGAAGAAATAGCCTTGACTCCACTCAGATTGAGAATGAGTTCTATTTTCGAGACTAGTAGTTATTCTCCAGTATGGGCATGCTATAATTATAATAAAAATAGTTCCCTCAAGCACATAACGAAAACGAGAAAGCATGCACGCAGAGAATGTTATGAGGTTCGCTTGGAATAAACTAGGAAAGGGAAACACAGATCTAAACTGTAGCAAGGTTCCTAAAAAACAAGGCGAATTGCCTCAAGTAATGAATTGTTCCTTGAATTTTTTCAATAGATTAACCTATCTCAACACAACAATATTTGAAAACAATCTTGAGGTTCCTCTTCAATGCACAGTATAAGGTTTAGATCTTGATCGGTCTCTTCACATGTAATAAACCATGAAAGCAATATTTTGCAAGTGTATAGAAACTACCTGACATATCGCCTCGGAGCTTGAGGTTTAGATTTAAAACAATTCTTACTGTCAACCATATCAATACTTTGCCCAATCACAGATTCAATCAATAATCCATGCAGGACTTAAGGAAGGTAATACATAAATTATGTCTTGGAGATTATCGCCATCGTTCACTTGGTCTGAATATTAAATAATTCATCTAAGCACAAATTCAATAGGATTGGAAATTCCTAAACGTTGTCAGAAGAAATATAGCACTATTTTATATATACAAGGAAGGTCATTTTAATACATCCTCATTCATCGTCTATATCATAACTAAACGATGTAAAATACCGTAACCATTGTACTAGTTTTAAAATATTAGCGATGTTCTAAAGGTAGCATTTTCAAAATTTGATAAATCCAGAAGGTTTGATCAACTGATAGCTATCGTGTTGTGGTTATGTACCAATATGTATTATGGGTGTACACAACATAGATTGCCACAACCAATAGATTTCCTTCTATTCCTTCCAAGTAATATTTTTCTCTTTAATGTGTTGCACTTGCACAAGTTGATCCCACCACATGGATGCCTTTCCTTTCAGTTGGTACATTGCAATTCTTCCTTCTGCATGAGAGGAATAATTCTGCAGTTGGAAATATTTCCTCATGCCAAGCAGCCATGTCTCAACATCTTCCTCCTTCTTGTGCTCTCCATTAAACGTAGGCGATTTAATCTTTTTCATTTCACCCTTCAGTTCATCCACTCCAGATATCCAATGCTTTATGGTAGGAGATGGGCTTGAACTACCGTGTGCCCTCCTCTTGGAGTTCCCTTGGGAGTTCCCTTGGGAGTGATGATGGGCTCTGCCAACACTCCTTGATTTCATTTTTCCATTAGGAGAACTGTGAATTCCTGATTTATTGGAGTCACTCTCCTTATCCAATTTCTTTTCTATCCTTTCCAGGCTTTGTATCAACTTTGTGTTGAATTCTCCCTGTTGTTCACTAACTTTCATGAGCTTTCTGTTATATGCTCGGTGAGTCTGGACATCTTTCTACAATGTTTCAATGATTTTCATCAAGTCTCCTTCCTTATCTATATCTTCTCCATGCCCATTGGAGTTTGATCCTTCAACTCCCAAATGGACATACATTCCTCTAGCTTCATTCTTTGAATTAGAAGCATTCTGTGCCTCCTCCATTTCTCTGCACTAAGCAACAATTCGGTTCGGTTCTGACAATCATTAACTCTGCAAACACAATGTGCAGTCAACCGAAATTTGTTAGGCCATCAACGCTTAACAAATTCCATGGTATTCATCAACCAATCTGATTGAAGAAAGCTTTAATATTTCATTCTGCGATTCTCGAGCAATCAAGAATCCCCACAAATCTTTTCTTTCTGAGCTCTTCTCTTTTCTGCAATATTTTTTTTTCCAGCACTAGCCCCTTTCTCTTATCCCCCAACCCATGTGACCACAGGATGTGGCCAAGTGCTAGATCAATAGGCGCTTATTTAGGACTTTGGGCCTCTGGCTTCAGAAGTTTTCAAATCACATCACAACAAATCTCTCAGAGTTCTGGATTAACGAACTTGCGAAGTAGGGTGGATCAACAATCCATGACTACCCAACATCCAATGACTGACACCCACTGTGGAACTTCAGGCATCTGAGTTCTGAGACTTCGGAGCTTCGGGACTTTAGAGGATTTCACATCTGCACAACCCCAACACCCCAAACCCTTAATCTCTGAACACTTTCATGTCACCTTTGGTGACGTCATTACGCCTCGTCACCTCGACATTATGAAACTCTGAAAGTTCTTCCTTTCGTTCCCTTATGCAACATTCTTCTGAAGTGTCAAGTCTCTAGACTTCACAACTGACGCCACACATCTACTAGACCCATGTTGTAACATCCCCATCCATACACAGGCTGGGAAACGACACTACTTGGACACTTCACTTAGTTGTGATACCAATTTGTAACGTTCCCAGCCATACACAGGCCGGGAAATGTCACAGAGGAACATACATACATACATACATACATACATACATACATATACATACATATACATATACATATACATATACATATACATATACATATACATATACATATACATAGTCACAGAGGAACATACATACATACATACACATACACATACACATACACATACACATACATACATACATACATACATACATACATACATATATATATAACATGCATTTCTAATGAATTTAAAACAAATAACACAGAATTATTGCTACCATACAGACTCAAATGGAATTGAAAGTAAGTCCTACATGCAACAGAACACATAATAATGTTTCAAGAATCACAGACATGCATAACATACAAAATTAAGCGCATAAATGATACTTATCTTTTAACTGGAGAAAAACCACCAATTGCGTGTAAACCTTCCATGAACCGTCCAACGTTAGACCACAATGCTCATCACTCTCATCAGTGGGTCACCCCTGAGCTGGGAATAAACTCCACTGGGAAAGGGATTCCTAGGCTAGACAAGGTCAACAGGAAAGTCACATAGTTTAAGAGGAAGGATTCTCTCCCAGGAGCCACTTATGCTCATTTCTCATAGACTCTCATTCCCCACATGTTCATCCCATCCCAGGAGTATACACATTCACTTTCACACAGTCCATCAACTACTCTACCTCCCTTCTTGGGCTTCAGCAACAGGCCAGACCAGAATTCTTAGAGCTCTATAGCAGCTACGGGACTCCCTCCAGGAGAACTCACTCCCTCAACACACTCTCTCACCTAGAGAGAGTTTCTCATAGGCCTGGCAACCTATTTCTTCAACCACGGGCTTAACAACCTGCCTCTGCAAACCACAATAGCGAAGTCGGGTAAGGAAAAGGACGACTCAGTAATTACAGTGGTGCACAATGGTCACAGGTTCAACAATGGAAAAAATGGTTGGTTGCGTGCTTGCTCAGTGCATGAGTGAACTTGTGAGGAGAGATGGGGCAGACTGGTCTAGTATATCGAAGATGATGAGAGCGTGAGAGCCAACAAATTATCTATGCGTGAACCTCCTTCCTCCGTGAGTTTGTGAGTGTCCCCCAACAACAAGAATTTCCTCCTTAAGTCTGCATGTGCCTGAGACAACACCTATCACTCATGAAGCATGTTCCTTTCCCTTTGGAAGTCACCCATCTTCCCCCAAGGAACTTAGGATAAAAACATATCCTTTTAAACAAATTTTGGAATAATAATAAATTATTGTTCTCTTAGAATTAAGCCCTTAGGCTTAGCCCCTCTTTCCAACCTCTCAACCCCCTCTCCCTTACCCTGCCTAGTGGAGTATAGTCCCCCATTCTCTTTTATTGTGGTCGGTCTACACACAACGATGTTTTTATATTAATAATATGAATATTTACATGTACAAAACAAGCTCCTGGCCTTTAACACCTAGGATCTCCAGTCTACTAAGACATAAGCCTACCAACTTATAATTTCTCGACTCACCAACCTACAAAACATGTTTACAATTCATAATACAATTGGGGCTTGACCTAGGGATATTACATCTATCTAGTCGGTTAATCAAGGCCTCTAACATCCTCTGGAAGGACCTCATCAACCCAACTACATCCCCCACAACAATCTTCTCCTGTCCAATGACTTGTTCTTCTCCTTGGGGGTTAGACGCCTCTCGTGTTGATGCTACTAGAGGCGTTGCACCTCTGCCCCTAGCACCACGTTGTCCTCTAACCATAATTACCTGCATGGAAAAATTTCAAGTTTGGTTAGAGATAAGTTACTAATCAAGTGATTAATACAATGGAAGGCGTAATGATCCCAAGTCACAGGGTTAAACCCACTCTGATACTATACGTAATGACCTCTCCATTATGACAACAAATAGCAATGTACAACAAGTAAATACTTGTTTTCTCTTTTTTTTTGCATTGGGATATGAAACTCGTTACAACATAATAAACACCATCGCAAATGATACATCATCGTAACTAAAACGACACATAATCATTGCATTAACATAACTAAAAGTGGCACAATCAACACCTAAACAATGACTCAATCAACACATCATCATAACTAATAGCCGCACTTAATCAACGCATCATCATAATAAATAACGACACAATCAACAAATCAAGATTGAAGGAAGTAATATACAATTGAATGATCAACCATGTCATTGAGCATTAAAATAACTTCCCACCCAACCTACCCTGCATGGTTAGGACCTCCAGGACACATAAGCAACGCTAAAGTCCAGGATTCATTTGATTGATTTTGACAACTTAAGGTCTCAGGGATGGTGACTGTTTTGAGGAACAAGGAGGTATCTAAATCCCACTAATAAAATCAAGACGAAATCCAATTAGATCAACTATCAATCTCACTTATCAAGTAATCACGGCGCAAGAATAATACAATTACGAAATCAATCAACATCATTATTGTTTTAATGGCGCAAGAGGATCTAATTATTTAATCCATCATACATCAACAAATTTAATGGAGCAATAGTAATAGTTATTAAATCAACATATATCAACAATAATTAACGACGCAATAGTAATCTAGTTCTAATAAATCATGCATCATCAATATCTAATGGCGCAATAGTAATCTAGTTATTTAATCCATCATCCATCAACAAATTTAATGGCTCAATAGTCATAGTTATTAAATCAACATACATCAACAATGTTAATGGTGAAATGGAAGATTCTACAACAAAACATACATCAAGTAGTTAATGCAACTACTGCCTAGGAAACATTCTAACTATAGTCCAACTGCCATTATATATATCAATATAATAGAAGCAATCACCATCTATGGAACCTTCCAACAATGGTTCTACTATAACTAACATTTATCAATGATTGACGCAATTAACACCTATGATCAATCCAACAATAGTTCAACTTTAGTAATACAAATAACGCTCAATCTCTAGGTGCATTAATCATTAAGATGAAACCGATAAGGTGCTCTGCCATCATAAATTCACTTAACATTTTGGTGATCTAATGCCAGTACACCTTGCCCATCTATATATGAAAACAATTCAAATTTATCAAGTGGATTCCTTAAGGCGTAGAAATTATTACCTAAACATGATATAGTGAAGGAGTTTATGATAAACATATTATAATTATTCTATAAGAATTGTTACCCATAAATGAATGAAATAACTTCACATAAAAATTATATATAATTGTTAGAGACAATAATTAAAGGCACATCTTTTTATTTTCCATTCCTTACTAATATATAAAATTAAAATTTACATTAAGAATAACTGCATGAGTCCTTTAATAACTATTAAGCCTTATACAAATGCACATCCCTTTATATCAAGGGATATTTAAAATAAACAACAAGCCCAACAATACATAGTAAAAGCTCATCCCACTACTAGATTAACTTGATAACTACCTTCCATGACCTATATAAGCAACTCATACCTTATCTTCCGTTTTTAGATTTATGATAGCCAGCCAATAACCTTATTACTTTTCATACTTAAGGTACCTAAAGAACTCAGAGGGAAGAAGAAATAGACTTGACTCCACTCAGAATGAGAGCGAGTTTTATTTTCGGTATTGGTAGTTATTCTCCAGTATGCGCATGCTATAATTATAATAAAAAGAGTGCCCTCAAGCGCAAAAGCAAGGTTCCTAAAAAACAAGGCGACTTGCCTCAAGTAATGAATTTTTCCTTGAGATTTTTCAATAGATTAGCCTATCTCAACGCAACAACATTTGGAAAAAATCTTGAGGTTCCTCTTCAATGCACAGTATAAGGTTTAGATTTTGATCGGTCTCTTCACATATAAGCAACCATGAAAGTGATATTTTGCAAGTGTATGGAAACTACCTAACATATCACCTCAGATCTTGAGGTTTATATTTAAAAAAATTCTTACTATCAATCATATCAATACCTTGCCCAATCACAGATTCAATCAATAATTCATGCAAGCCTTAAGGAAGGTAATACACAAATTATGTCTTGGAGATTATCGCCATCATTCACTTGGTCTAAATATTCATCTAAGCACATATTCAACGTGATTGGAAATTCCTAAATGTTGTCAGAAGAAATATAACACAATTTTATATATACAAGGTCATTATAATACATCCTCATTCATCTTCTATATCATAACTAAACAATGTAAAATACTGTAACCAGAGTACCAGTTTTAAAATATTAGCAATGCTCTAGAGGTATCATTTTTAAACTTTGATAAATCCAGAAGGTTTGATCAACCGATAGCTATTGTGCCGTGGTTATGTCCCAATATGTATAATGGGTGTACACAACATATATTGCCACAACCAGTAGATTTCCAAGGATTGTAAGTGGAGGTCAGTGGATAAAGAAATTCTAAAATTTTAAGTTGGGAATGGGATGGCATCCACAGTGGTATACCCTTCTAAATTACATAAAACTTAAGGGACATTGGCAGTTCCTAAATCAGAAATCCCTTACATCTTACAACGAAATTTCTAGAACAATATACAAAATTTTAAACTTAATACAACTAAAATTTCGAATGAAAAATACCGTATCCGGTGAAAATGAAACTTGAAGATGATCTTCGGTAGCTCGTGTTCCTTCCCTTCTCCCACTTGCTAATCATGTGACTTCACCGGTACCTCCCAACCAATGCTCGGGGTAATATTCTTCCCACTTATCCCCCCGAGCCGTAAAGGGGCCACATACACACACAACAAGAATTCCTCTAACTCCTAGCTCGCCTCACAAGGTAGAGCCACCACTCTCTCTCAAGTTGGGTATCCCAACTCTCACAAGTAAAACCAGTAAAAAATTCTACAACATAACTTTACCCATAATCCATGTGATCCATTTCTCATCTCATCCATTTGTTTTATAGAATTTTCCCATAACTCAACCACACTTGCACAATTAATTCACCTTTTAATTAAAATAATTTAGAATTATCTTCCCCTTACACTTGTCACCCTTTCCCCAATTTTCACAATTAAATCCACATTTTATTTTATTAAAATTCAATTTCCCTCACCCTTCCTAAATGCGCTCCTTAAATCACTCCTAGTTGTCTCTTTATTCCCCTTATTTCCAATTAATGACTGATGCCTTACTAAATCTGAGTTGAGTTAAAATATGAATCTTCTCCTAGTTAGACTAGTGTTAACTAGACTCTATATTCCTTTTTATGCGTACCCATTCTTTTAGCTTTATTCCATTCTTACCTTAAATTCAAATTTGGTAATTTCTTGCACATATGTGTATTAAATCAATCTTTAGGTTTATTTATTTTCCTTGATTTCTTAAATTGATTTATTTCATCCCCTCATTATTTAATTTATAAATTTAGTTTTTAGCTTTCTTACTAACTTAGACTTAGGCTTAATTAAATTTTATTTACAAGGCTTAGACTCTTAAAGGGGTTATAATTAATAAATTCAATCCTTAATTAATTAATTGATTGATTGATCCGAAAGTGCTCAAGATTTTACAAGGTTAATTATTCGCTCAGAGTTTTCTAGGCCACCTAGATTCATTGAATCAAATTTTATTTACGCGACGTGCCCTTAAAGACGCACTCCGTTCTTCAAGGGTGCCACTCGCCTTTGACTGGTTTTGGTAGTTGTTCAACCCCTAGAGTCAACACTCTATTCGTGTGACCTTGTGAGAGACTAAGGGCCTCTAAGGAATACAAACCTTGCCTTATTGCATGCCCCTTAGAAATTATTTTGAGCGACTGTCTCAGTATGCCTTCACAACATCGTGGTCCTCTCGAACTAGGTAATCATTAACCTACAATTTGAGCCACAACGGGAGTGCTAGTAGGATGTGACAGGGACATTTCCACACCTCTCCCTCAATATCTGGTCTATGTGCATGGACCCTTTACTCCTTATGTGAGTCAGATTAGCAAGCAATCATCATCTTGCATCCATCAACGAAACACTGTCAATGATCCATAAACAACATCACAATATAATCGATCATATGTCACATATGCATAAATGAAATACTCAAACCAATACAATCCACTCCCCAACTCAATCCAGAGTCCAAGGAGGTCCATTGATGCCATCGACATCCCAATCTGCCAAGTGTCCTGCACACTCAAGAAAACTTGTCAATAACATTTGTCTATATACATATATCATTAAAATCAAATCATAATCATCAACATCATCATAAAGATCCAAAAGTGAAACCATAACCACGTAGTATAATCAGATAAATTACACGAAAGTGTCCTCAAAGAATAAGTCAATAACATGTGCTTGCAAGAGCAAGATGTTACATCCACCCCCTCTTGTTTTAAACTTCATCCCAAAGTTGTACAATATATAAAATGAAGTAAATAAAGCATCTGATGAGATCTATATGTCTAACTATCAAATAAATATGGAAACTGCTAGTGCATATCACATGCGTCCTCCCAGGTGTTGAGGGGTCCTAAATCCATTTAACTCAACAGTAGGAACCAAACCAGCCATCGAGGCCCAGTTAGACTCTGCAACATTTAATGGTGGAATGGTTCTCTAGATATTGCGATCCGTCCAATTAATCGATGGGATTTACGTAGTGATTCACATGATGTCTTCTTGTGAAAGCTCCTCCTTGAGTTTGAACGTTCTCTTTTTATAGTTTCTCTTATAGGTGGGAACGATACAAGATAAATGTTGGTATAAACCAACTGGGTAACAAAGGAGAAATGCTTAACTACTGAAGAAGGATGAGCTTGGGATAACTCTCGTGCTCAAGCATGCAGACAATCATTCTTAAAACTATGACAAACTTGGTACTAATATGTCAACTTGCTGGTGTTCCAATCATTGACCGAGATACATTTATTAGAAGAAAACATACATGTAATAAATGATGGCAAGAAAAATAGATTCCTTAGCTCTAATCATTGATCACACATTAACACAACGATTTACTTTTCATCATTAAAGACAAGAACTATAAAAATATTGAATTAGATAACTTATCAACAGATTGAGAGGCTCTTACTCGTTACAACATCCATTCATGCGATAAAATCATAAATAATTCTTCTTCAGATCCAATCACACACGCTTTTGATAAAAAATGAACATAAACTTGTCTCTGGTCCTAAATAGGACTTCTCAATTAAGGTGGCTCCGAAATAGTTCTTTACAAATCCAAAAAAGAGGGTCTTTGCAAAAACCATCAACCCTTTCTAACAGGTCGATCCTCTTATTTATAACATATTATTAACTTAAAATAACTATCAAAAGTGCAAGCTAAGTAAAACAAAACATCGCCACATGGCACTTTCATCTCTCAGTCTTCTAAGAGTCATAAAATGATTTCAATTGAGTGGATGACTCTTCTCGTACTCTGACCATTTGACAAAGAGATCCCTGCATGTGTTGGCATACGGGAATCTGTGTTGGTCCATTAGGGCCGAAAGGATCTCCTTTATCTCCACTGCCTGTGCCCAATACTTGACTACTCTAGCACTTAACTGTTTTAACACTGTCTGAGCTTTGATTGGGTTCTACATGAACTGTTGTACTTGACCTGGTGCCATGTTTGCCACCTTTTCTATCTCCACAACCCATGATGCATCTTGTTCGATATGTAGTTTGACTATGTCATGCAATTTGAAAAAGTCATCGGGTGTGCTGAATTCTAGAAGGTTGATGTCTCTCATGGCCCGATTGATCTTGGTCCAACTCCTTTCACACTCAGCCCATTTCTCTTGGATTTCCTGATGAGGTTCTTGGGCCATTTTTAGCCAATATTCGACTGAATTATTTATGCCGTCGATGCTGCTATCCCTTAGTACCTGAATGTCATGCTCTTCGACGTCTCGACCTTGTTGACCCGTGCTGATGTACTCAATCCTTTCCACTGCTTGGTGTGATTTATCATACCATCTTTCCATATCCTTGCACTTCACCAACACCATGATGGCGTCTTCTTGGAAATCATCTATCCTTGCAGTGAAAAGGTGCCGCTCATTCATGAATTTACTGTAGGCATCCTGAAATTCACTTCTCAAGAACACTGTAGCCTATGTGGAGTCCTGATAATATTTTGCCAAATGGCGTAGATACTCCAACTCCTTCAGTGCAGTGAACAACTCCTCTTCATCCTTCCTCTCTCTATCCAGGGTGGCATTTGTTATTTCCATCCCTGCATCGATAAGCTTGGACGTCTTGGCATGCTCTGTGCTAATAAATTTTTCTGCTATGGTGATGAGGATGGAGCTGTCTAGAGTAAGCCTCCTCTTCTTGGTGGTTCTCTTCATGATGGATTTCCTCTTGTGGTCATAGGCGATGTATTTTATATTGATGACCTCATCCACGGGTTCGGGGATTTGTTTCTCTCCCCAATTAAGCATGTTTCCCAAGCTCTCGATGGTGTAAATCTGTTCAAGGATGGGTTCTTGAACCTCTTATTTGTGTTCCGAAAGTTCAACCTCTTATTGTTTCTCATGGGGAGGTAAAGTACCAGCCAAAATTGATGCATCAGGGGTAGGATCGATACTTACTTGATAATCGACTGTTGAGATGCTGGTTTCTTGTTGTGGAATTTCTTCTTCTTGTTCACCCGACCCGAGATCATCCTTCAGGTTGTCCACTTGGGTCTCCGATGCATCAGGTAGCTCAGTGTCTAAGACACTTTAAAAATCCTAGTCACTCTGTGGAAGGCTTTGAATTTGAGCATCGAGAGCTGGGGAAGATGCTTTCTCAGGTTCCTTTTCCTCAGTGATCTGTACCAGAGTCACTAGGGAAACCTTCGAACTCTCCTCATCATCATAGATCGTTATTAAGTCGTGTAAGGGATTTGGTGCACTTTCTCTCCCTGATGTCCTTGCTATCTCAGGCTGAGCCGAAATGCCCCCTGGTGATCTGACCTATGGCATTGAAACTTTAGGGTTATCCGACCTTGTGGTTTCTCCAATTTGTATCGATTTTAGGTCGCTTGGTCCTTCCCAGATTTCGATTGGGTTGTTGACAGGAACCCTTGTCATCTCTACGAGGTACAGATTGTTCTGTAGTTGATCAATTACTCTCTTTTCCTATTCCATTAGGAGCAATTCCCTTGCCTCTGCCTCCGGTGTCAAAGACAATTCCCTGTTCTACACCTTTGTTGCCTCTGCCACTCTGATTTCTTCCTTGGCTCTAAGGGCCTCTTGAGCCAATTGCTCTATTTTTTCCACCTGTTCATCCATGATCATGGCCTTGAACCTGGTCATTTTCGGGTCGACCATCCTTTGTACCACCTCGTTCCATTCCTAGGCGTTATCTGTGAAGACTTCGTCTTCGAACTTATTGTGAGCATACGTTCTTCAGGATGACACTTGTAAAGCATGTTGCAGGACCATGCCCTTTTGATAGTGCTTGCGAAATCGACCTGTTGGGAATCTAAATTCGAGTTGGCTCAACCCTTATTATTTGGCTTGAGCAGTATCCTTGACCAAATAGAACCCTACATGGAAGCCATAGGGTATGGAAGCTTGTTTCTTGTTTTTGACCAGGGTGGCGTTGTAGCCTTGCAAGATGGTTTGATAACATATTTCTCCTACGACAAGCCGGTCTGGGACATGAGATGGTAGGATATGTGGTGCTCCGATGGCCCCGAACACCTTGATGTAGGTGGCACGCTCGTCCAAATACCAATGGCCTATATTGGATATCATTTTCTTGGCTATCGATGATAGCCTTGGGCATTCCTTCTTAAAAAGAATGAAATAAATTTGGGCGATGAATTCATCGCAGATGAGAGAGTAAGATTTCTTATACCTGTTTTCCCATAGCACACTGAAGTAGACCTGGACCGGGAGCTATGCAACATGACAGCTCAGATTCATGCCGACAAAGACATTCCTAACACACATGACATCGAGCAGGTATGAAGCCATGTAAAAAGTTGGTGCTTCCTCTTCCTTCAGTGTATGAGCCTACTGCACACAGGTGCTTAGTTTCTTGGAGATTATTTCTCCCCAGTTGAAGCTACACCTGAGGATTGAAATTGTGTATGCCAAAGGAATCCATTCTTTCGAAAACTTGGAGCATTCTTTCTCTCACTATAAACGATAAATGAGAGCCATCAAATAGACGTATGGCTCCCTCAAGTTAACTGTCTCATACCAGCCAGTGCTCCGGTTGGTAAAATTATTTTCCTCCCTCCACCATGAGGCCATCACCCGTCTGGTGTCGTGGCATTCGTAGAAATTCACCACGAAGTCTGTGTTTAGCCGCTCTTCTGGGTCTCTCAGTTTGTAATATTTCTGAACTTCTACCGGGAGGAAAACTCTGACACGCCCACCATTTTCATCATTGATTAAACATTTCTGTGTGTCTGTGTGGTCAATGAGCCACTTTAGTACCTCTATGCAGGGGAAAATGGGTGTTCTACTTGCCAGCATGTGTATATACGAGTGTCGAATGTTCGGGAACACCTCGTTGTCGAGAGCCCTTACGTCTGGATCACTGTGTGGGACATATTTTGGGTATTCGTCTCAGCTGATCCTATTAAAGATATCCCCCCACTGTGGGAGCGCCATCTTGGACCCGATGCTTTCCTCTGTATCTCTAAAGGTTGGAGGTTGGATGAAAACTTTCTTTGTTGCTGTCTCGACGACAGGCTCCGGCCTAGGGATGTACTCCAATTGCCTCATGATCCTTGGAGAAGAGCCTTCACCTGTATCTGGTTCTTTTAGCTTTGGTTCTCTCGGTGAGTGTCTAGTTGTTGAATTTCTCGGCGACATTGTTCGTGCAACTTAAGAAAAATTTCAGAGATTGTGTAAAAACCGGATAAACACATATAAATTATAGCCAACGAATTTACAGACTCAGATACATACCTCTCAAG
This sequence comes from Picea sitchensis, assembly GCA_010110895.2. Lineage (NCBI taxonomy): Eukaryota > Viridiplantae > Streptophyta > Pinopsida > Pinales > Pinaceae > Picea > Picea sitchensis. The sequence continues at coordinate 20,312 of SNQJ01S0002835.1, forward strand.
CTTGCTAAAATCTGGTTATTTTGATAATCACAGGGTTGATACAGCCTTTGGGTTTCTCGTCTTTCTCCTTTGGATGCTATGGACTTCTCTTACACACAAAATGACTTCGTTCACAATGGATCAACATATTTTAAATAGGAAATACCTTAACGTGTCGTATCAGCCATTCAATTTAGGTTATGAGTGAATTTTCAATAAATCTTCCGCAGAATCTCTATAACTTAAATTCATCATGGGTTTACGATGAAGGCATGGGTGGTGATGTGGTCTATTGGTGATTTTAAAAGGATTTTTTGATTGGCGCACGAGGTAGCAACTAATGTAGGATCGGGTATTAATTAACTACATAAATGCTCAAAATTTGATCGTATCTAATTCTAAAATGTCCCGTCGTGTCACACTTTTAGTGGGTGGATCGAGGATCGGGGTTGTGCTATGAATGTTTTCGTTGATATCCTCCTGCAAAAATCTCTGATGCCAATCAATCTTACCATAAAATGTTGATGCGACAAAGTTGACTCAGAGGTGTGACTCAGACCTAGGGAACCAAGAATGACTCGGGATAGAACTAGAACGTACAACCCTCTTACCTGGTAAATACACGTGGGATTGGAGACTAGTGACTTAATTCTCTTGTATTAATTGGATTCGAGACTTTCCTTAAGTTATTCATTCTAAAACCAACCTTAGCTTGCCGATGCCAAAAAATTGTCAAGGATCGATGATCGACGATGAACCTATCAAACCACTTTCGGATCGTCTCCCTTGAAAAATTCCCGATGCCAAAAACCCATCGGGGATCGACGATCAGGGATAAATTTTATCATGGTCAAAATGTTTGTCATGATCTTTGAATATTTTCCCCGATTACGATAAAGTGCGTCGGGCATCGGCTATCGACGATATCTTTTGATTCTTTGTTAACATCTGCCCTCCCCGTCTTTTACCGATGCCGAAGGGGAATTGGCTATCGACGATATCTTTATGCGAAAAAATTAACGCAAAACAAAACTTCCTTCTGCCAATGCCGATGGAGATCGACGCTCGACGACTATGGTTTTCCGAGTGGTTCCTTTTTCTTCTTTGAATTCCTTCCGATGCCAAACCTTAGCGTGTTGGGTGAAGTGTTTGGCTGCCGACTCTTTATTCAGGTGTTAAGTTTTTTTTAGTCACGGGGTTTCATAAGTTCAAGCAAACTTGAATAGGTGATGTGAGTCATGAAAATAAGGAGAGAAAAAACATTTCCTAAAATGAAATCGAATCATACAACGCAAAAGATCAAGTGGTACCCAAAAAGGTAAAAATTTTGATAAAGGATTTTTAGGGTGTGTTAAGTGCTCAACAAATGACGACTTACTAGGTGAAAGAAGAATCTATGCTCCTACCTCAATCTTAGCTAATGCAAAATCTAGTTAAGAAGTTAACTGTTTTTTTTATCAGAGCCTCTTTTATACTCACATTTGAAATTCCCTCGCTGATGCATCCGGGTCTTCCTGTGGGGTTTCATCCTTTATTCCGCCTTCATTTCCTGTAAAAATGACTCACACCCTCTTTGACAAGAGTCGAGTAAAGAATTCACTGGCACCATGCCTTTTAATTATCATCATTCACTTGCTATGGTGTTGCTCCACTGCCAGTGAGCATCCATAGACCTGACGGAGTTACCCCAACGTCACAGACCTTGCTCCGCTACCAGCGAGCATCCATAGCCACAACAGAGTTATCTGCATTTACTCTCCTACTGTGCACTCATTTGATATAGTTGATTTTATTTCGGTAGAATTCCCTGAGTGAGTGGGAGAGGAGGACGTCTGTTATCTGCAAAATGAGATGGTTAAGGTGAATTTGTTTCGAACTCTGTATTGAGGTACATGTAGTCCTTTCTAGCTTTCCATCTTTCTCTTCATGTTTTTACTAGACCACCAGGTGGACACTTCATCACTTTGCCAAGGTTGTTCATCTTCACAGGTTAGATAGATAACTCCTTGAAAACAATCGCGGGTCTCCCAATGCTTCTTGTGTTGTACGTAAGCGATGATTCAGGAGAAGATTTTGTCATATCACATGAACTAAGGTTAACAAATGTCTTTCTAAACACAAACTTCACAAGAGAAGAAGTGTTATAACAAGAAACAAAAACAAAAATGAACTCTGCAATCAACCTACCTTAAACAAAACATCATGAAAACACACCGACACATTTTTATTATATCTATATCTATCTCTCTCTCTCTCTCTCTCTCTCTCTCTCTCTCTCTCTCTCTCTCTCTCTATATATATATATATATATATATATATATATATATATATATATATATATATCTATATCTATATCTGCTATCTATATCTATATCTATATATATCTATATCTATATCTATATCTATATCTATATCTTTATCTATATCTATATCTATATATATCTATATCTATATATCTATATCTATATCTATATCTATATATATATCTATATATATATATTAACAAAACTATTGTTTTAGGGCTTGGATCTATATCTATATATATATCTATATATATATATTAACAAAACTATTGTTTTAGGGCTTGGCCATTCACCAAGAGGGAGTCAGTTTCCCCCCTCAGATTCTGCAACCGATACGTGCCTACCCTAATTTTCTCGGCTACCTGAAAAGGTATGAGACATAGTTTCTGAAGTTACTGCGAATGTTTTCCCTTCGACTCATTTGCTCTGTCCCATTTTAGGACTAAGTCTCCTACTTCAAAATTCTTCTCTTTGGACTTATGCTTATCAAACCATCTTTTAACTATCTGCCGATGAGCTATGAACTTTGATTTTTCTTTCTCCCTTTCTTCTTCTAGCATGAGGAGGGTATCAATTCTTTGTTGTATAACTGATGAGGGTTTTCCTATAGAATCCTGAGTAAGATGAAGAGATGGAAGATATATCTTGTTCGGGAGAATGGCTTCCTGTCCCTATACCAGAAAGTATGGAGAATTAACTATAGATACCTTTGGTGTTACATTGTCATCCTATAAGGCATTATGAAGTGAACTGTGGCAATTCCTCTAGTTGTCTGTAACTTTTTTCTTTAATATCCTCACTAGGTTCTTACTGGTTGATTCTGCCACTCTGTTCCCCTATGGATAGTAGTTTGCAGAGTATCTGATTATGATTCATTTGTCTAAAGAAAAATATGTTAATAAGGTGGAAGAGAAGTAAGCGACATTATCAAAAACAAGGACGAAAGGCATAACGGACCTTGTGATCATTTGTTTCTCTATGAATTGGATCACCACCTTTTCGTTTACATGAGTTAGAGGGATGGGCTCTGCCCATTTTGTGAAATAGTCCATGGAATTCAGTATGTATCTATGTTGTTTCAAAGAGCTCAATGTAATTTCTCCTATGATATCTAACCCCCATTGCTTGAATGTCATGGAGAGGAACACATGTTGGAGTGGGACAACTGCTCTTTTTTCCCTCCCCGCACTTATTTGACAAGTCTTACAGTTTCTAGCGTATGTGTGAGCATCCCTGAAAAGAGTAGGCCAATAGTAGCCAACTCTCAGTATTTTGTGGGCGGTGGTGTTTCCTACGAAATTTCCACCTGCAGGACCATCATGGAGATCCTTTAGAACCTTGTCTGCATCTTTGCGTTCGAGACATCTTAAAATTACCCCATCATAATTAACGCGGAAGAGCACCAAATTTATGAGGTGATAATGTGCTGATTTTAACCCGAGGGCTCTCCTTTCCCTATGATTTAGGTTTTTTGGGTAAGTCCCATGATGCAGAAGATAAGTCAGTTTTTCATACCAAGACTCCCTAAGGAGATGTATGAAGCTTCACCACACCATAATGCCAATTCATTCTCCCATATGGGGTCTTCATTTACTTGGTCCTGGGCTTCAACTGCTAGTTTGCATAATCCTTGTCCCTTAACCAATTTAGCAGGTTTTATATCTAGATCAAATTCTTGGACTACTTCCATCCAGTTTCCTTTTCTTTCCCCCATCTCTTGTTGAGTGAATAGGGATCGGACTATAGGGTGAGGCACGATGACTTTGGTATGGTTCTTTAGGATGTAAGATCTGAAGTGTTTCACTTCCTTGTATACTGCATAAGCATGCTTGTCTATAACAGAGTAATTTAGTTCATCTCCTTGGAGATTAGTTCTCATAAATGAGACCAGGGCCTTGTTGTTTTCATCATCTTTCTAAGTCAATAATACAACTAACGATTGGTCGAAGGAAAAAGTGTAGAGGAAGAACTCTTTGCCAAAGTCGAGACTTCGCAACATTGGGGATTGAGATATTATGACCTTAATATTTCTAAAATCACCTTTTCGTTCATCATCCCACTTAAATTAAGCATTTTTGCGGATCATTGTTTTTAAGGGTTTGATAGTTTCAACAAAATCAGGGGTGAATTTCCTCACAAAATTGATTTTCCCAAAGAAGGATTGCATAGTATTTTTGTTGTGGGGTAATGGAAGCTGAGCTATAGCCTTGATTCACTCTAGGTCTATGAAAATTCCTGCTTGAGATATAATATGACCTAGTAGTTTACCTTCCTCGACACCAAAGATAGTCTTCTTAGGGTTTAAGGATATACCATATTTCCAACACCTTTTGAAAATCTAGGTTAAGTGTTGGATGTGATCTTCTCTGTTCTTTGAATACACAGTCAAGTCATCCAAATAAACTACTACACATTTTTTGATTAGTCCCCAAAACGCTACGTCCATGGCCCTTTGGAAGGTATACCCTGCATTGATCAACCCAAAGGGGATGCGTTATAAGCGAAGGTTCCCCACTTGGTGCGGAAGGTAGTATTCAAACAGTCTTCCTCTGAAACTAGAACTTGGTTGTAACTTGAAAAACTATCCAGTAGGGAGAAAATATCAAAGCCAGACACGGTCTGCAAGAGTTTCTCCATTGGTGGGACTGGGTAGTTGTCCTTTTCCGAAGCTCTGTTGAGTTTTTTGAAATCTACACTTAGGCAGATCTCCCCAGAATTGTTCCTCACAGGAACCAAATTTTCTACCCATGTAGAGTGTCTAACCTAGAATATAATCTTAGCATCTAGTAACTTCTTTAGCTCCTAACACATGAGATGCTCTAGGGATGGGTGGTACTTCTAGAGCTTCTATTGGAATGGTTTCATTCCAAATACCAATGGCCTACCTTGGATATCATTTTCTTGGTTGCCGCTGATAGCCTTGGGCATTCCTTCTTAAAAAGAATGAAATAAATTTGGGTGATGAATTCATCACAAATGAGGGAGTAAGATTTCTTATACCTGTTTTCCCATAACACACTGAAGTAGAGGTGGACCAGGAGCTCTGCAACATGCCATATCAGATTCATGCCGGTGAAGACATTCCTAGCGCACATGACATCGAGCAGGTATGAAGCCATGTAAACAATTGGTGCTTCCCCTTCCTTCGGTGTCTGAGCCTGCTGCACACAGGTGGTTAGTTTCTTGGAGATTATTTCTCCCCAGTTGAATATGCACCTGATGATTGCAACTTTGTATTCCAAAGGCATCCATGCTTCTGAAAACTTGGAGCAATCTTTTTCTCCTTATATCTGACATATGAGAGCCATCAAATAGACATATGTATCCCTCGAGTTAACCATCCCATACCAGATAGTTCTCCAGTTGGTAAACTTCTTGTCCTCCCTCCACCATGAGGCCATCACCCATCTGGTGTCGTGGCGTTCGTAGAACTTTAGGACGAAGTCTGTGTTTAGCCGCTGCTCTGGGTCTCTGAGTTTGTAATATTTATGAACTTCTATCGAGAGAAAAACTCCGACACACCTACCATTGTCATTGTTTATTAAACATTTATGTGTGTTTGTGTGGTCGATGGGCCACTTCAGGACCTCTATATAGGGGAAAATTGGGGTTCTTCTTGCCACCATGTGTAGATACGAGCGTCATATGTTTTGGAACACTTGGTCATCAAGCGCCCTTACGTCCGGATCACTATGTGGGACATATTTTGGGTATTCTTCTCGACTGATCCTGTTAAAGAGATCCCCCCACTGTGGGAGCACCATGTTTGACCCGGTGCTTGCCTCTTTATTCCCAAAGGCCGGAGGATGGATGAAAAATTTCTTCATTGCTGTCTTGACAAAAGGCTCTAGCCTAGGGACATACTCCAATTGCCTCATGATCCCTGGAGAAGAGTCTCTAGTTCTTTTAGCTTTGGTTCTCTTGGCGAGTGTCTAGCGGTTGGATTTCTCGGAGGAATTGTTCTTGCAACTTAAGAAGAACTTCAAAGACAGTGTAAAAACTAGATAAACACATATAAATTATATCCAACGAATTTACAGACTCAGATACATATCTCTAAATCTTGCTAAAACCTGGTTATTTTGGTAATGACGGGGTTGATACAGCCTTCAAGTTGCTCGTCTTGCTCCTTCAGACGCTCTGAAATTTTCTTACATGCAGAATGACTTTGTTCACAACATCTCAAGAGATTTTAAACATGAAAGACCTTACTGTGTTGTATCATCCATTTAATTCAGGTTATGAGTGAATTTAAAATAAATATGCCACTGAATATCTAGAACTTAAATTCATCGTGGGTTGATGAAGAAGGTAGCAACTAATGCAGGATCAAGTATTAATTTTCTCCATAAATGCTCAAAATCCGATCGTATCTAATGCTAAAATGTCTCGTCGTGTCACTCTTTCAGTGGGTGGATCAGGGATTGGGTTTGTGCTACAAATTTTTTCGTTGATATCCTCGTGCAAAAATCTTTGATGCCAATCAATATTACCGTACAATGTTGACGTGACAAAGATGAATCAAAGGTGTCACTCAGACCTAGGGAACCAAGAATGACTCGGGATAAAACTAAACCGTACGACCCTCTTACCTGGTAAGGATACGTGGCATTGGATACTAGTGACTTAATTCGCTTGTATTAATTGGAGTCGGGACTTTCCTTAAGTTATTTGTTCTAAAACCAACCTTATCTTGCCAATGTTGAAAAAGTGTCACGGATCGACGATCGACGATGAAATTATCAAAGAAATTTCAGATCGACTTTCTTGAAAAAGTCCCGATGCCGAAAATGCATCGGGGATAAATTTTATCGTGGTCAAAATGTTTGTCATGATCCTTCTGGATTTTACCCAATTCTGATAAAGCATGTTGGGCATCGGCTATTGACGATATCTTTTTGTTCTTTGTTAACATCTGTCCTCCCCGTATTTTACTGATGCCAAAGGGGAATCGACTATCGACGATATCGTTAAGCAAAAAACTTAGCACAAACCAAAACTTCCTTCTGGCGATGCCAATGGAGATCGACACTCGGTGACTGTGGTTTTCCAAGTGGTTCCTTTTTCTTCTTTGAATTCCTTTCGATGTCGAACCTGAGCGCATTGGGTGAAGTGTTTAGCTGCCGCCTCTTTATTCAGGTGTTAAGGTATTTTTAGTCATGGGGTTTCATAAGTTCACGAAAACCTGAATAGGTGATGAGAGTCATGAGAATAAGCAGAGACAAAAACATTTCCCAAAATTAAATCGAATTAGACAGTGCAGAAGATCAAGTGGTGCCCAAAAAGGTTAAAAATTTGATAAAGGCTTTTTAGGGTGTGTTGAGTGCTCAACACCAGGTAGCCGAGTGTGGACTATAATTGTCCCACTGGACCTTGACCTGATCGACTATTCAACGGTGTAGCTTTCGAATGCGATGGTCTATAATGCGGATTGGCTCCTCTGTGAGTGCACCCTTGTCCGACACCTGCAAAGAACTGATGTCAATCACATGTGTAGGATCACTAACATTATATCTCAAAATATATACATGAAAAACATCATGCATATGCCTTAAAGAATCAGGCAAGGCTAATCAATAGGCCACTAGTCCCTTCCTTTCCACAAATTTGAAAGGTCCCATAAATCTAGGAGAGAGTTTATCACCCTTTGCAAACTTGATCAAACTCTTGTGCGGTTTCACCCATAAGAAAACTCGAGCACCAACTTCATAATCATGGTCAACACGATCCTCATTGACATAACTCTTCTGTTTATCTTACACTTCTTTAATCCTTTGTCTTATCATTTTCATTTGTTCTTCCATTTCTTGGATCGCTTCTGGTCCCACCAGGACCCTATCCTCAAGTTGATCCCAAATCAATGGTGTTCGACATGGTCACCCTTAAAGGAACTCAAATGGTTCCATCTTAATGGTACTTTGATAGATGTTGTTGTACGCAAACTATACCATTGGCAAGAACTCCTCCCAATGCTTCTGTTGGTCTATAACGTACATACGCAACGTATCTTCCAAAATTTGTTTTGTTCTTTCTGTCTACCCATCTGTATCAGGGTGATATGCTATAATAAATTTCATTTGTGTCCCCAAGGCCTCTTGGAAACTGGTCCAAAAAAATTATGTAAACACTGATCCTTTATTAGATATGATCCTTTTAGGCACGCCATGTAATCTCACAATCTTACTGATAAAAACTCTACCTATCTCTGGCGCCTGATACTTTGTGTGCACAAGAATAAAATGTGCACTCTTCATCAGAGTGTCAACTACCACGAACATTGAGTCATGCCTCTTTGCCGTCAGGGGATATTAAACAATAAAGTCCATCGAAATGACCTCCCATTTTGATTCTGGAATAGCGTGTGGCTGTAGTAATCCTCTCATATGTCTATGTTCAGCCTTCACTTGCATACATTATAGACACCTTGCCATGTAGCTAACTATGTACACCTTCATTCCTTTCCAGAAGAATAAGGGCTTAAGGTATGCCCTCATCTTCGTGACTCCTGGATGAGCCATGTACACTGCTCTATGAGCTTCTCTTAAGAACAAACTTCTCAATTCATAGTTAGCCAGTACGTAAATAAGGTTATTATACCTCATCAATTTGTCATTGTCCAATGTATATTCTTCAAACTTTGGTACCAACATGGTGTCTTGTTTGATATTTACTTAACCTATTTATACCAGTCATCGTCAAACTGTATAGTTAGAATATTTTCTCGAAGATTCATCTGAAGAGGTATCACCGAAAATATGCATGGTCTCTAACTCAACGCATCTTCCACTTTGTTCACTGTTCCTTTTATGTAATTAATCTCAAAATCGTATTTGCTAAACTATTCTGACCAACGCCTTTGTCGCGCATTCAAGTCACTCTACGTAAATATGTGCTGCAATCCATAGTGATCTATTTTTAGTTCGAACTTCCATCCAATCAGATAGTGTCTCCACACTCTTAGAGAATACACAATGGCCAATAACTCCAAATCATGCGTCGCGTAGTTCTCCTCATGATTTCTTAATTTCCTTAAGATGTAAGCGATCACTTGACCGTCTTGCATCAATACTCTGCCAAAAACTTCCTTGGATGCATCCGTGCATACCAAGAAGTCCCGATCCATGTCAGGGAATTTTAGTATCGATGCTGTCATCAACAACCCCTTAAGCCTTTGAAATGCTTCTGCACACTTCTCGGTCCATAAAAACTTCTTCTTTTTCTTCTGCAATTTCATGATCACATTTCCTATCTTCGAAAAACCTTCAACAAACCGTTGGTAATATCCTGCTAAACCCATAAATCTATGTACTTCTGGTACGTTCGTCGCTGCATGCCATTCCATAATAGCCTCTAACTTTGTTGAATCCACAACGATGCCTTCGCCAAAGATAACATTCCCTAAGTAATGAATCCTCGATTGATAAAAAGAGCATTTCGATAGTTTCCTATATAATTTGTTTTCTCGTAAACACTGTAGTACCAAGCGCAAATGTTCATCATGTTCTTTTGTTGGTCGAGAATATATCAATATGTCATCAATGAATACTTGAACAAACTTGTCCAAGTATTCACGAAACACCCCATTCATCAAGCTCATGAATATCCTTGGGGCGTTTGTCAGTCCTAATGGTAAAACGATAAACTCATAATGTCTGAACCTTGTCTTGAATGCAATCTTAGGAATGTATTCCTCTTTGATCCGTAACTGGTGATATCTTGATCTCAAGCCGATCTTTGAAAACACAACTGCGCCTTTCATTTGGTCAAAAAAATCATCTATTCTTGGCAACAGATATTGTTTCTTGATCTTTTCCTTGTTCAATTGATGGTAGTCAATACAAAGTCTCCACAACCCATCCTTCTTTCTTATGAAAATAACAGGCGCATCCCAAGGTGACACACTTGGATGTATTTTACATTTATTATATTGTAATTAATGATAGTAATACCTTTTTCTGAAGGACATGACCAACATGACTTATCAAACCCTTCATGTATTTATATACGTCCATTTTAGTCAATCATCATTCTCTCTCACTCACACACACAATAAATAACTAGAATACCCCTGAAGTGGGGGAAAGAAAATGCCGAAAAAACCCGAGTAACATATGTTTTATGATCACCACATTTAGTGAGAAAATCAACATTGAAACAAATATAATATAGAGAAGTGAATAGTGTAATAAAATTTTCCAAATATATAGGAAAAAAAAATATGCTTCGTCCGAGAAAGTAATTTGTGTGAGAACCACCTTGAGTGTCCCATATCGACAGAGAATCAACATGCTAGTTCACGCTATCTCTTGCAGAGGAAAAAATATGAGATTAGCACTTTTAGGAATAAATCTAAAGCAGTTTTTAAAATCTTTCCATAAAATATATTTGAAAATCTAAATCATTCTTTAAATATTTCCAACCCAATAATCATTCAACAAATAGTTCCCACCATGAAAATCACTATATGTCCTCTACATGTGCTATACCCACCTTAGTGTTCACAAAAACTACAATCTATTAATAAGTTACTGTCATAATCTTCGTTAAGAGTCCAGTGATTGAACAAGATGGATTTAGTTGCATCTCTAGAGGAATATGCTTTTCAACCAACTCTATTACTTTTGATCTCAATTTTGCTATATTGCTTCCTTTTATCATATGATATTTGAGCCTTCGTTTTTCTCTTCTCTTTGCATTCCTATATAGCATATCGACAAAGAAAACACTGAACACTATAGTGTATAATGTAACCATCACTCTAAAATATCATGATAAAATACACAAATCGAATTGAATTTTTTTTAAGAAATGCATCACATTAAGCATCACTGAAAGTGTTTTAAGGGGATGTTCTTTTTTGAATTTTCTTCGTCTGTCCTTAATCAATTAAGTAATTCCACCTGTTTGATACATTTTCTCTGGGTTATGGAACCTGCCACTGCCTACAATTGTTAGCCCCCTCTTCCTCTCAATTATTTTTTAAGTTTAATTTAATGGTTTTACAAGGATTTTATGAGTACGGGGTAGGCTCTGTAAGATTCTTACCCTTGTCACCGATCATCAAATTGATCATAGTCAGACCGAGCCCTCACAGCCATCACGGTACCACCTTATTTCTAAATTTTCACCCGAGCAATCTTGCAATTGGTAAACAAAAAAATCTACACCAATCACGCTTCAGAGGTGAAGGGTTTGAGTCGCATTAGTCAATATGAATACACAAAGGAGGAGATAAATACAAGATTCATGAGAAATGTGCACATAGGACTCGATGGGAAAAAGGGAATGAGGTCCATGTAGTCATGCTTCTATTTTCTGTCAAAGACAGATGTGGTAAGGAAATCCACATATTTCAAAGAGTCATTGGGGCCTCTTACTTCAGAAAAATATTGCCAAAATCGTTGAGAATTGGATATATATTTGGAGCCATTCAACTAATTATTCATTGATAAGGCGTTGCTAATTGATTTGCTAAGTAAGATAGAGTCTTGAAAACGTCAATGGTGTTGAACGAAAAATGATAATAATGAAAACTTGCAGATCCCATTTAAAATTTTAGCGACAATGGAGGGAAAATGGATAACATACAAAACCCCTCTGATTAATTTGGTGGTATGCTCCTACTCCTCACTTACAGTTTCAAACATTTGAATGAAAAAATGAGCTTACTAGATTACAATGATCAGTCACCACTACTTTTATTAGAACGACGAGAAAACATTCCTTTTTGGATCCCCAGGTGGGAACGATGTTTTGAAACTTTAATTACATAGAATTTGATAATCAAATTCAAATACTAATTAAAATTTTTAATTACAAAGGTTTTGAAAAGCAAATTCCAATTCTAATTAAAACTTTTATTTACATAAATTTTTATATTCAAATTCCAATACTCATTGATATATTTATGATCTATGTAAAGTGTATTTCTTAAATTTATATAAGATCAATAAACTTTTATTCGATTAAACAAGATTAATGTTTTTAATGTAAGACACCTTTGCACATATGGTTTACATAGAATTAGTTCTAGTTGAGAACTATTTTAAGAAAATTCTAACATACATCCAAACCTAGTCCACCTCGAATTAGAAGGTAATGATTTGGTATTACTTTGCAAATATTTTCTTAGTATTTTCTGAAGATAATATTTCATTAATTATCAATTCTTAAACAACATTGGAATGTGAGATGGGAAAACCAAAGTTCTAATGAATACTAATTAATCAAAGAACTGAACTTAACAAGTATTTTGTGGGAAAATATAAGCATGAAATTAACATGTATTATGTGCCTAAGGTACCATCATTAATTGCATCCTCATCGTTCCATGATGGTGGTGTGAGTATGGATAAGCTTGGAAAAACAATTATGAGAGACACCATGTTCTTGGAATCCAAGCAGCTCTGCTGCCTGGCCATGCCAACAGTGGCAATGTACATGGTGAATTACATGATGAGCATAGCTACCCAGATCTTCTCTAGCCATATTGAAAACCTGGAGCTCACTGTTGTGTTTCTTGGGAACACTGGGATCCAAGTCTTTTCATATGGCCTCACAGTATATACTAATCACGCTAATATCCTTATAAATTTTTTGATTAGTTTACTGAGAATGGCAATAGAGCTTCTGGTTCATTTTATTTCTTTATTTTCTCCTGTGAATCATAGATCTGAATCTGGCATTTTTCCTTTTGGAAACAAATGGGTATGGGGAGCACCGTGGAGATGCTATGCGGACAAGCCTAGGAAGTGAAGAAATACTAGGTGTTTGGGATCTATCTTGAGTGATGGTCCATCCTCCTCATGGGAATGGTCATACCTCTCACACTTATCAACACCTTCTCCAAGTCCATAATCATCTTCTTGTGGGATTCTATGAGAATAGCATAGACTGTAGATATATTTGCTTATAGTCTCATCCCACAAATATATGACTACGCCAACAATTTTGTGATCCATAAATTCCTACAGGCTTAGAGCATTGTATCACCTAGCGCGTATAAAGAATTCTTTAGCATATTCGTCCACATGTTGCTGTACTGGGTGGATTTTAACAAGTTGGGGATGAGACTCTTCTGCTTGGCGTTTGTGCTCACTGTCTCCTGGGGAATCATCATAGTTGTCTAGTTCATGTACATCGTGAATAGTCACGACTGTAGGCATATGTGGACACACTTCTCCCTTCAGGTCTTCCATAGTTTTCCTGGAGCGAAGGTGATGTAGCAGAAGGCAGTGAGCTCTGAAGCTAGATTTAAGTGATGTTAGATTATGTGACCTGAAGGTAGAGGTTATAGAAGATAATCTGCATCTAATGTCATCCAGAAGAAATATTGAACCCTAATATGTTGGAGTCGGTTAAGAAGAAAATGCGTGGAGGGATAATATTTGTCAAATCTGACGGACATGTGGAAGGTTCTAATATGCCCTTGAGAGACAACAAAAAAGACTCGTGGAGGGAGAATATTCGTCAAATATGATAGACAACGAAAGATAGGAGAGGAAACTCCCCTTAAAGGACGACTAATGAACAATAAACCACCCTACAATAAAGTATTAAATATTTCAGAAAGTCATGTATAGATAGATGGATTTTCAAATTTTCAAATCCATAATTAAATATTTCATAAAGTCATGTATAGATAGATGGATTTGATTCAAATCCACATTGCTTTACCGTTAATTGGTTATTGATTTCCCAATAATGAGACGATTGTACGACCAACTGAGTAGCTCAAGTCTACAAGATTGTACGATGAGCTTAGTAGATCAAGCCATCAAGACACCGATGATCACGATGGATTTCATTTCTAAATTAAAAAATAGTACCTTACCCTTCATAGATTACTTTTATGAGTGGAATTCCATCGATTGTCGA
>SNQJ01S0002835.1:49636-119154 GCA_010110895.2 Picea sitchensis
ATATATATTGTAAATTATTCACTCTTTATGTGTGGAATACGGTTAATGAGAATTCTTCCATTCTTTCTATCTTGCTTCTTCTTTCGCAATTTCTCTCTGCAAGTGTGTGTAGTATTTTCTAGCTAGATCTATTATGTGCAGGTTCAACACATTTTCAATGAACACTACTTGATGAGTGTGAGGCAAGGAGAAACTGTTGAAACTGAAGGACTATTGCTGAGGAGGAGTTCTGAGTTTACACTCATGGATTCATGGTCAGGCTAGGGGGTGAACAACACAAGTGAATTGGCTTCCCTGTTCTAAGATTGGGAGGAACTTGGCTGTTCCATTTGTTGTTCGACAAATTGTTCAGATATGTCTATATACTCCTTTGGTCAAATATTATTTGAATTATTGATTGATAGAATGCATCTATTTAAATCTAAGTGAATTGTTCTGCTTATTAAAGTCTGTTGAAATGGGATGAATTGTAGGGAAAACCCTTACATATTAATTGTAGGTGTTGAGCAAAAAATTTATTTGTATCTTGGTTGAGTATGGAATTTAATTATGGAAATATTAGAGGATACATATGTGTTAAAAGGATATCATTTCAACCCTATGCTGATAATCCCTACCAAATACGTAATACATATACATTTGAATATTCATTTCTTTGTAAATAGACTTTAGATTGTGAAAACGCTAAAGGAGATTTCGAAAGTACTGAGACCTAAGCAAAAAGTTTATTTGTATCTTGGTTGAGTATGGAATTTAATTATGGAAATATTAGAGGATACATATGTGTTAAAAGGATATCGTTTCAACCCTATGCTGAGAATCCCTACCAAATACGTAATACATATACATCTGAATATTCATTTCTTTGTAAATAGACTTTAGATTGTGAAAACGCTAAAGGAGATTTCAAAAGTACTGAGACCTATATATATACGTATTGATTTCTTGTTGTTGGAATGAAGTAAATATAGTATAATTCTTACAGTTTTTTTGTATCTCTTTAGGAAGAAAATTCTGGAAAATAAACTTGAGAATTTATAATGGTATATACATATTTTATCATAGACCAAATGCATAGGTAGAAATAAGGGGGCTATGTCAACTAGACTGTTTTAATGTAAACGAAAACGATTAGTTCATACAATCATAATTAAGTTCTGAAATGAAATGAATAGCTCAAATAGTCATAAGACGAAGTTCTGAAATGAAAAAGAATAGTTTAGACAGCCACAAATGAATTTATGGAAATAAAATGATACACTAGTAAACTAAAGGAAGTGAAGAGTATACACCCTAGAACCATACAATTTCGTTATACATAATCTTACTGCAGTAATAATCGAAAGGGCAGAGCTATAGGAATAAACATATGAATCCAAAGTAAACCCGGAAAGGGTACAAGACATAATTATTGTTCACAGATACATGTTGCTATTAATTCCAGAGATATATATAAAACAGATCTATTATTCTGAAAATAAGGAACTGTTCGAATTTCCATCTAACTCGACTGTAAAATTTATGGAGCAACGGTATATTCCTTCTCATATCATCATATTCCACAGCAACAGGGTTTTAGTCCCTATGTCTTTCCTTTAAACTGAAGCTACAAAGATAATGAATCGACCATCTTTGGGAACCTGATGAACCTCACCCTTGATGATTGTATTATAGATCAGAATCGTATATTTTCTTAGAAATATAGGGCATTCTCTTAAGAGCAGTAAAATGAAACTCGAGTACCTTTCATAGACAAGGCATGGTTTTGATCCATCGCAACAACCTTGTAAGTCTGCAAGAAAGACGCGATGTGTTTCTTAGTGTAAAATACAAACCAACGATATTTAAACTTTAAAGGGTAAAATCTTATAAGATATCAAAGGTATCAACTTGCAGAGTAATACTTATCTTCAATTGACATAGGAATGCTCCTAGTCATAACCATGACCAATCAATACACTGAAAGGGGAGGAGTGAGCTTGAACTACCTGATGGGTACCTTCGTAGCAAAATAGGGTCCCATCATTAGATTGGCTACCTTTTTTATAAAAACGAAACTCTCAGGAAATAGACAAGAAACAATAATAAACACCATAACATTTGCAAATCAGAACTGCAAAGGGGCTCGCGTGACATGCGTAGGACGAAGGCATGTTTCAAGTCAGAGTACCAAAAACATTGAATATGGAATTAACTTTCTTGCCAAATGCCAGCCTTTGAATGGTTTTTCATACTCATAGATAAACGATATCAACAGAGTGAAAGACGTTACACCAAAATATTACAGACTCAAGTAAATACATGTTGTGAAGTGCTTTTCAACGAATAAAGACACATATCTACCGAATGGAAATTACAACAACCTTTAAAGAGAACTATAGTCATCAATCCAACCAGTGGTTTGGGAGGACCTACAAAATGGTACACTCCCATGTAAAACCCAATATGACTACACCCATCAGAGGCAAACAATCTTTATAATATCGAAGGGAATTTTTCCTTTCGTTGGAACAAAGTATAATATACAATATACAATATGGGTTTTACCTTGCTAAACCGACTTCCTAGACTAGAACTCCCGTGCAGTCTCACAAAGACCCAACACCAAGTCACAACGCATAAAGATAAGGGAAGAACAATGATAACCCTATGAGTAACAATATATACACGTTATCCCTATTACAATGTCGGTGCTAGATCGTTGTAACTTGGGAATGAGGAGGCGACATACAGAGAATCTTCAGAAAGGAATTTGGAAAAAACAATAGGGAAGTATTCTTACTTATTTTGAGGAATTTGGCTAGTTTGCATTCAGTTACCATTCTCAATATCGCTATAACTAGCCTTCTCAATAGCTTACACACCAGACCGACCCCCCACAATCATCAGTGGAGAGGTTACGCAGAATGGAAAAGTCGAAAAGAGGATCAAAACCAAAATTTCACCCTTCTGGAAGCAAAGTAAGGAGGCAGTTAATGGAGTCGTATCGTGCCACGTGACTTTTAGGAGGTGGACGACTATGCACTGGACATGAAGGCCAGACAAAAGACCTCTATAAGCACCCTGCGCAGACCTCCATTAAATGAATGTACATAGGTTCAATGAAACCCTTACAATTACCTTTTTTTTTCTCGTGCCGAGTTAATGCTAGGAGGGCGATGGGCCGAGGCTTTACATTGAGCCCTTTGAGGCTAAGAATCATTCAGTTAGAGGTTTACAATGGGTCAGTTATCATCACATTACTCGTAGAAGGGAAAGGTTACCCATGACTCCAACGAAATGCGACTAACTCCTTTAACTTTGAAATGGACCAGGAACTAAATTCGTTCGATCTTGCTCCTTTGGCCAACTTAAGACTAAAATCTTGAAGTTGAAACTATAGTAAGACTGGGACTAGTGTCGCGAAATTTATATGCATGATGGAACACCTTTAATTCTTATGAAATAATGTATTGTCCTATTTTACATTAACCCTATCTAGACAAGAACGTGTAAGTGGTTGAGACTTTGGAGATTTCCCATTGAAACAATCTTACCTAGAAATATAACTTAGGAAAATCCTTAATAATATGAAACATGATATATTTAATTATATGTAAATACCTATCTAAAGAAAGTTAATAAATAGGGGATTTTATCTCTCTCTCTCTCTCTCTCTCTCTCTCTCTCTCTCTCTCTCTCTCTCTATATATATATATATGTGTGTGTGTGTGTGTGTGTGTGTGTGTATACATATAAATACTAGAATTTATTTTGCAAGAAGTAAGGATTGCTTTGGAATAATGATTAACACTTCTCACTGGTTACAAAAATATCAAGGAGTTCGAAAGGATAGGAATGTTAAGGCCATCCCTAGGTATAGCTATGACTGCTATGTAACATGAGTAACTCGAGGGAGATAAACAAGGTAGGAAACATAAGCCAAGGAGAGTTGAATAGAGATAATCGTCTACACTTAGAACTTATTCATACAACTTTTGAATCAATTATTGGTAAAGAAAGAGAATTGATGTCCCTATCAATTTTTTTTTTTATTTGGTAATTTTGGGATCATTAAATATGGTATCAGAGAAAAGGTTACAGTACTTGGACCTTGAGTAGGGACAAAATATTTACTTACCATATATTTCCTGTTTATGTAAAACTAACAAAACAACTACTATTACAAACAGAGAATACTATATTCTGTTGTAATCATGGCAGCCCAGGATGAAGCAGAAATCAGACTTGAGGAGAATCTTGAACAAAGGCCTCTTGAATATTAGAGGCAGAATAGTGATAGAATTTCACCTACCAAAGTTCTAGAAAATATGAGAAATCTCATTGTCGAGCTACAACTTTTCAAAGCAGACAATGAGAAACTGAAAAAGGCACAGTAGGAACAACAGGAAATAAATGAAGTCTTGTTGCGAAGTATAGTGACAAAGAAAATCCCAAAGGAAGATAACCAGGAAGAAGAGGTCAGTAAAAGGGCCTCCAAGAATTATGGTCCTGAAGCAGAAAAAGGGGACATCTCATCTGAAGGTACACCTTCAGCTGAAGATAAAACAAAAACAGGAAGAAAAAGGAAACACATAGATCACCTTGAGGGATATTTTAAGAAAATCAAACCATCTACCTTTGACGGGGAATCCAGAACAGGGGAGGAAGCTGAAGCATGGTTATTAGACATCAAGAAGTATTTCCAGCTATACAACTATTCTAGCAATATGAAGGTCAGAATGGCCATCTATAATCTGAAAGGGAAGGCCAACATATGGTGGAAAGAACTGAAGTTTGCCAAGGGTCTACAGGAAAAATAGATGGAATGGTCGGATTTTAAGAAATACTTTAAGAAAAAGTACCTATCTGAAAGTTAATATGAAAGAAAAACCAAATAATTTTATGAGCTACGACTCGGTCAAATGGGTATGGAAGATCTGATAAACAAATTCCTGGAATTACTAAGGTTTGTCCCGTATATCTAGGAGGACAAAGTGAAAATCCAGTGGTTCCTAAGTTTTTTACTACTGTCTTATAAGGACAAAATCGAATTTGATAATCC
Organism: Picea sitchensis; assembly: GCA_010110895.2. Taxonomy (NCBI): domain Eukaryota; kingdom Viridiplantae; phylum Streptophyta; class Pinopsida; order Pinales; family Pinaceae; genus Picea; species Picea sitchensis. The sequence goes on from SNQJ01S0002835.1 coordinate 54,681, forward strand.
CAAGTCCTTGAGTGAATTTTTTAGGAAAGCCCGAATATGTTATGACCAATACAAACAATGGTCAGAATTTCCCAAGGCTTGGAAAGACAAGAAACAAGACCGAATGAACCAGTGGAAGAAGCGATATCAGCCAACTCCTTTTTAGAAAGAAACAAAGAGTTTTCCCAAAAAATATTTTCACCCCAATAATCAGAACACCCAAGGAGGTGGTAAACCGGTAAATCTGGAAACAAAAAAGTTTGGGGACAACCCCCGTGAACCGTTAAAATGATGGGAATTTGGAGAACCTCACTTAAGGAGGAACTGTCCATGTTTGACTTCAGCAACCAGAACTACGGTTCACAACCTACAAAAAGCCTCTATGGTGGGAGATGTGGGCATAAGCTTACATCGGATAAATGAAGTTGTGGATGGCCGACAAGCTGACCACCAGTCCTCTGTGGTGGAAATTGAAGGTAAAATTAATAACACTCACATTTCTATTCTAATTGATCCTAGATATACATTGAGTTATATCACTCCTGGTATAGTGGATCCAAATAAACTTAAGAAAAAAAGACATGCAAAATCTTGGCTAGTACAACTAGCAACAAGAACAAAAAGAAAAGTAGTTGATTTTATTTCTGATTATGAGTTCAGTTTAGCTGGTCAAAACATAAAGACAAATCTGAACATTCTACCATTAGGGTCTTATGAAGTAATTATCAGAATGTATTGGTTAGAGAGGCATAAAGAAGTGTTGGATTGTTATGAAAAATCACTCAAGTATAAAGACAAAAATGACATTGCTAGGACAATTCAAGGTATACAAAAACCCATCTCAGCTAGACAGATTTCAACAATGCAATTTAAGAAATGCATGAGAAAGGATTGCCAGGTTTATGCCATCCAAGTAACAAACCTATTAGAAAAAGAAAATAAACCCAGCTTGGAGGATTTTGTCTTTTTGCATGATTTTAAAGATGTGTTTGTTGATGAGATACCTAAATTACCCCCAAGGAGGGAGATAGAATTTTCTATCGACCTACTACCTGGTTCAACCCCTATATCTAAATCACCCTACCGAATGAGTTTGCTGGAATTAACAGAATTAAAAATTCAATTACAAGAATTATTGGACAAAGAATATATCAGACCGAGTGTTTCACCATGGGGAGCACCATTCCTCTTTGTGAAAAAGAAAGATAGAACTCTGATATTATGCATCAATTACAAATAATTAAACAAAATTACTGTTAAGAACAAGTACCCCTTACCTAGGATAAATGATTTGTTCGATCAAGTAGGTGGGGAAAATATTTTTTTCTAAATTAGATTTACGATCTGGTTATCACCAAGTTAGGATAAAAGATGAGGACATAAGTAAAACAACATTCCGAATGAGATATGGACATTATGAATTTGTTGTTATACCGTTTGGGCTCACTAATGCGTAAACCACATTTATGTGTTTAATGAACATTATTTTCAATCAATACTTGGACAAGTTTGTTTTGGTATTTATTGATGATATCCTAGTGTATTCTAAAACATAAAAAGAACACAAAGAACACCTAAGGATAGTTTTTCAAACTTTGAGAAAACACAAACTATATGCCAAATTCGATAAATGCGAATTTTATCATAAGAAAATATAGTACCTAGGGCATGTAATATCTGAGGAAGGTATTGCAGTCGATCTTGAGAAAATAAGAGCCATCATGGAATGGTCGATTCCGAAGGATGTAGAGGACATCCGATCATTCATGGGAATCATTGGATATTACCACAGATTTATAGAGGGGTTTTCCAAGATTGCATACCCTATCACATCATTACAAAAGAAGGGAACTAAGTTTAATTGGTCATAGAAATGTCAAGACAACTTTAATACGTTAAAGGAATTGTTAACGACCGCGCCCATTTTAAAGGTACCAGATATGGACAAAGACTTCACAGTCTGTGTGGATGCGAGTAAATAAGGACTAGGTGGTGTCCTAACTCAAGAAGGGCACGTGATTTTCTATGAGTCCAGAAAACTAAAGGAGCACGAACGAAACTACGTCACTCATGACTTAGAGTTGGTAGTTTTAATACACGCCTTAAAGATGTGGTGGCACTACATAATGGGCAAAAAAATTATGTTATTGACGGATAACAACGATGTGAAATTTTTGTTTAGTCAGCCTGACCTTAACGCAAAGCAAGAAAGATGGCTAGCCTTCTTGAGCGAATTTGACTTTGAGGTGAGACATATCAAGGGTAAGGAAAACAAGGTGGTTGATGCCTTAAGAAGAAGAGTTCATGGGTGGTTTGAAACAAACATTAGCAGGGCAGAAAGTGATCTTGAGTAGAGGATAAAGGCTGGAGGTAATAACGACAAAAAATACACTAGAATAGTGGCATAATTACGAGATAATGCAGAAAATTCAAACAAAACAGATCTGAGTTTGGATAGAAAAGGTCTACTATGATTCAAAAACAAAATATACATACCAGATTCGGTGAAATTAAAGTTGATGATTTTGGATGAAGCACATAAGAAACCATATTCTAGTCACCCAGGATACCAGAAAATGGTAACAACACTAAGGAAGTTATTTTATTGGCCTAATATGAAGGGTGAAACAACAGAATACTTAGCTAAGTGTCAAGATTGTTAGTAGGTAAAAGATGAACACCAACATCCAGTCATCCTGTTGGAGCCCTTACCTATGCCAGAATGGAAATGGGAGACAATATCACTGGACTTTATTACAGGTTTGCCTAGAACGCAAAAACATAATGATTCAATTATGGTGGTAATCGATAAAATTAGTAAATCTACACACTTTATTCTTTTATAGTCTACTTTTAAAGCCATTAACATCGCTGAAATATTCATGAAATAAATTTTTAGACTGCATGGTATTCCTAAAATGGTGATTTCGGATAGAGATGTAAAATTTACATCTTCTTTTTGGAAAGAATTGTTTGCAGGGTTAAATACTAACTTGAATTTCAGCACGAGTTATCATCCACAAACGGANGAAAAAAACAAATTGTAGAAGAAATGCTACACATGTATGTAAGAACAAAACCAAGCAAGTGGGAAGACTACCTACACTTGGTGGAATTCACATACAACAATGTGTACCAAACTTCGGCTAAGATGAAACCTTTCGAAGTACTGTACGACAGAAAGTGCATGACACCAATTAGCTGGGATAACCTAGTGGACAGACTCTTGGTGGGACCAGAGATGCTCTAGGAAATGGAGAGCATGATAAGAAAAGTACGACAGAACTTAAAGGAGGCTCAGGACAGAAAAAAACGTTACGCGGACCTGAAGAGAAGACACCTGGAATTTCAAGTGGGAGACCACGTCTATTTAAAAGTCAAAGCCCAAAAAAGTTCACTAAAGCTAGGGAACTGTGCCAAGTTCACACCCAGGTTTTGTGGCCCTTTCGATATCTTAGCTTGAATTGGACCTGTAGCATACCAGCTTGCACTTCCTGCCAATCTAAAAATCCATAATGTATTTCATGTCTCTTTGTTAAGGAATTATGTTCATGACCCTAGTCATATGATCGATTGGAACTTGGTGTAGGTGGAACCAGAAGGCGAGTTCTAGGCGAAACCTTTGTGCATTCTGGACAGGATAGAAATAACACTTCGAAAAATAGTTTTCGCCCAGGTAAAAGTGCAATGGAAGCACTTTAGCTCTGAGGAGGCCACTTGGGAGTTGGAGGGAGATTTGTAGAAATCTCATCCAACCCTGTTCCAAGAAAGGAATGAACACTGAGGACAGTTTTTTATTGAAGGGGGAAAGGATGTAACATCCCCAAAAATAAATTATTTTTAAATCTGAAATTTCTTAGGAAAGTATTTCCATTTTTGGTAAATTCAAAATTGGAAATTTGTTTCCATTTATGGCAATTCCGAATTTTGAATTTAGTTAATTGTAATTGATGATTATGATTGTTGGGCAGAGATCTCATTTGACCCAACTAACTATTTGACTACGACACTTGTATAAAACAAAATATTTTATATTTATTATTGATGCACAAATGGAACAACCAGGTTAAAATCAGCTGACCATGACTCCATGAGTGGGGAACATGTTGGAACTACCTCAGGGATGATTGTTACAAGTGGAAAATTAGGAATTTGGCCATTGGCAGCCCCTGAAAATCAGGGATTTGGAGAGATGTGAAAATTCCCAAAGGGAAAAAGACCTAGGCACAAATGCTTTTGGCATATATAGCATACGGGCGGAGGCAGGACGCTGCCTAGTATGCTGGGGAAAATGAATTGTCTCTTCCTGTTATGAACACTAATTATTGAGTGTGAGGCAAGGAGAAACTGCTAAAACTGAAGGAATATTGCTGAGGAGGACAAGTGAATTGGCTGCCCTATTCTAAGGTTGGGAGGAACTTGGTTGTTCCATTTGTTGTTCGACAAATTGTTCACATATGTCTATCTACTCCTCTGGTCAAATGTTTTTTGAATTATTGATTGATAGAATTCATCTGTTTAAATCTAGGTGAATTGTTCTCTGTATTAAAGTCTGTTGAAATGGGATGAACTGTAGGGAAAACCCTTACAGATTAACTGTAGGTGTTGAGAAAAACATTTCTTTGTATCTTGGCTGAGTATGGAATTTAATTATGGAAATATTAGAGGATACATCTATGTTAAAAGGATATCATTTCAACCCTGTGATGAGAATCCCTACCAAATACGCAATACATATACATCTGAATATTCATTTCTTTGTAAATAGACTTTAGATTGTGAAAACGCTAAAGGAGATTTCAAAAGTAAAACTGAGACCTATATATATATTTATATATGTACAGTCATATCACTGTAGGGATCATATATTCTTTTAATTCTGGATGAATCATCCTATTGATTTGTTGTTGTTGGAATGAAGTAAATATAGTATAATTCTTACATTTTTTTTGTATCTCTTTAGTAAGAAAATTCTGAAAAATAAACTTGAGAATTTAGAATGATACATACATACTTTATCATAGACCAAATACATAGGTAGAAATAAGGGGGCTATGACAACTAGATTGTTTTAATGTAAATGAAAACGATTAGTTCAGACAATCATAATTAAGTTTTGAAATGAAACAAATAGCTCAAATAGTCACAAGACGAAGTTCTGAAATGAAAATGAATAGTGCAAATAGTCACAAGATGAAGTTCTGAAATGAAAACGAATAGTTCAGACAGCCACAAATGAAGTTCTGGAAATAAAACGATACACTAGTAAACTAAAGGAAGTGAAGAGTATACACCCTAGAACCATACAATTTCGTTACACATAAACTTACTACAGTAATAATTGAAAGGGCAGAGCTATAGGAATAAACATAGGAATCAAAAGTAATCCCAGAAAGGGTACAAGACAGAATTAATGTTCACAGATACATGTTGTTATTAATTCCATATATATATATATATAACAAATCTATTATTCTGAAAAGAAGGAACTGTTCGAATTTCCATCTAAGTCGACTATAAAATTTATGGAGCAACGGTATAGTCCTGCTCATATCATCCTATTATGTAGCAACATGGTTTTAGTCCCTATGTCTTTCCTTTAAACTAATGCTACAAAAATAGTGAATCGACCATCTTTGGGAACCTGATGAACCTCACCCTTGATGATTGCATTATAGATTAGAATCGTATCTTTGCTTATAAATCTAGGGCATTCTCTTAAGAGGGGTAAAATGAAACCCGAGTACCTTTCTTGGACAGGGCATGGTTATGATCCATCGCAACAACCTTGTAAGCCTGGAAGAAAGATGAGACATTTTTCTTAGCGTCAAATAGAAACCAATGATATTTAAACTTTAAAGGGTAAAATATTATAAGATAATGAAGGTATCAACTTGAAAAGTAATAATTATCTTGAATTGACACAAGAATTATCCTATTCATAACCACAAGCCATCGATACATCGAAAGGGGAGGAGTGAGATTGAACGGACTGATGGGTACCCTCGTAGAAAAACAGGGTCCCATCATTAGATTGGCTACCTTTTTGATAAAAATGAAACTCTCAGGAAATAGACAAGAAACAATAATAAACACCATAAAATTTTCAAATCATAACTGCAAAGGGGCTCGCCTGACATGCATAGGCTGAAGGCATGTTTCAAGTTAGAGTACCAAAAACATTGAATACATAATTAACTTTCTTGTTGAATGCCAGGCTTCGATTGTTTTTTCATACTCACAGATAAATGATATCAACAGAGTGAAAGACGTTACACCAATATATTACAAACTCAAGTAACTGCATGCTATGAAGTGTTTTTCAACAAATAAATACACATATATACCAAGTGGAAATTACAACAATACTTAAAGAGAACTATAGTCATCAAGCCAACCAGTGGTTTGGGAGGACCTACAGAATGGTAGACTCCCATCTAAAACCTAGTATGACCACACCCATTAGATTCAAAGAATCTTTATAATATCGAAGGGAAGTTTTCCTTTCGCCCGAACAAAGTATAATATATGGTATACAGTATGGGTTTTACCATGTTAAACCGACTTCCTAGACTAGAAATCCCGTGCAGTCTCACGGAGACCCAACACCAAGTCACAATGCATAAAGATAAGGGAAGAAAAATGATAAACCTATGAGTAACAATATATACACGTTAACCCTATTAAAATGTTGGTGCTATATCGTTTTAATTTAGGAACAAGGAGGCAACATACAAAGAATCTTCAGAAAGGAATTTGTACAAAATAGTAGGGAAGTATTCTTACATGTTTTGAGGAAGCCGGCCAGTTCGCATTCGGTTATCATTCTCACTATCGCCAGAACGAGCTTTCTCAATATCTTACACACCAGACCGACCCCCCACAGTCATCAGTGGAGAGGTTACGCAGAATGAAAAAGTCGAAAAGAGGATCAAAACCAAAATTTCACCCTTTTGGAAGAAAAGTAAGGAGGCAGTTAATGGAGTCGTATCGTGCCATGTGACTTTTGGGAGGTGGTCGAATATTCACTGGATGCAAAGGCTAGATGACAGAACTCAATAAGGACCCTACACAGACCTCCATTAAATGAATGTACAGAGGTTCAATGTGACCCTGACAATCACCATTCATTTTCTCGTGCTGAGTTAATGCTAGGAGGGCGATGGGCCAAGGCTTTACATTGAACCCTTTGAGGCTAAGAATCATTCAGATAGAGGGTAACGATGGGTTGGTTATTATCACACTGCTCGTAGAAGGGAAAGGTTACCCTTGACTCCAACGACATGCGACCAACTCCTTTAACTTCGAAATGGACCAGGAACTAAATTCGTTTGATCTTGCTCCTTTGGCCAACTTAAGACTAAAATATTGAAGTCACAACTATAGTAAGACTGGGACTGGTGTCGTGAAAGTTATATGCATGCTGGAACACCTTTAATTCTTATGACATAATGCATTTCCCTATTTTACATTAACTCTATCTAGACAGGAACGCTTAAGTGGTTGAGACTTTGGAGATTTCCCATTGAAACAATCTTACCTAGAAATATAAATTTAGAAAAGCCTTAATAATATCAAACATGATACATTTAATTATATGTAAATACCTATCTAAAGAGAGTTAATAAATAGTTAGTTACATATATATATATATATATATATATATATATATATATATATAACACTTCCTAGTTTAGTAAGGATTGCTTTGGAATAATGATTAATTAGAAGTAAGGATTGCTTTGGAATAATGATTAACACTTCCCACTGGTGACAGAAATATCAAGGAGTTTGAAAGGCTAGGAATGTTAAGGCCATCCCTAGGTATACCTATAACTGCTATGTAACATGCGTAACTTCAGGGAGATAAACAAGGTAGCAAACATAAGCCATGGAGAGTTGAATAGAGATAATCGTCTGCACTTAGAACTTATTCATACATATTTTGAATCAATTATTGGTAAAGAAAGATAATTAATGTCCCTAACAATTTTTTATTATTATTTGGTAATTTTGGGATCATTACAAGTTGGTTTTATGCTATGACTGTCGTTGCTTCATCAGTGTTTCTATGTGTACAATTTCCTCATCAAGGCAAAATTTTCACGATCGATCAATTAGATTTATGTACACCTGATGCTAGTGCTCCCGCTACCAACAATATTCCTTTATTGGGAGATCAAAAAATCACACATGAAAGCATTGGTGTTGGCTTGCTGAAATATTCTAGCCTTATGGGTACTTTCCCTACACCACTTCCACCTAACACACATCATATTTCCACCATCAATATGATTTTGACTATGTCTTATCAATCTTTGGAATCATCTGACGCTTGGATTGTACCTAGTTCTCTGGAATTCGATGCACTAGGTGACGCCATGCAACTTACTCCAACCAAGGCATCATACACTGCCATTCAATCTGCCTCTCCCTCCTCGGATGACCAAAATCTATTGGAGACCACACCTACTCGATGCAATATTTCTTGAACCCCTTGTCTTCTGTCTTCGACTACATTTCCCAAATTTTTCCTTCCAATGAATCTATTATGGAAATGCTTAGCATTGAAGATGTACCTTGGGATGATAACCACCATCGATCGTCTTTTCTTCCACCTCTCGAAGAAATCCAGGAAGATATACACTCTATATTCCCCCCCGATGTTGTTGATTCTCCACAATCCCCTATACTTACCCAGGATACTATTTCTGAGGGGAATTTAGGCAACATTTATTCAATGGTCATTATTAGTATTTCGATCAAAGAGGGGGTTGTGGAAAATATTAATCTCAGTGCTAATTGTTCACTTGAGGAGGTGGTTTATTATACCGCCTTATTCAAATATTTTCGCGATGTATTCACTTGGAGCTATGAGGAAATGCCAGGGATCGACCCATCGATCGTTGTGCATGAAATTAAAACCTACCCAGGCGTTAAACCTGTTCGACAAAAAAATTTCCCGGTTAATTCCAAGAAAACCGAGGCTATAAAGGAAGAAGTTGAGAAACTATTGAAATCTGGCTTCATCTATCCTATCCCCTTGAGGGAATGGGTATCTAACATTGTTCCGGTCGCTAAGAAACAAGGGACCATTCATGTGTACATTGATTATAGAGATCCCAATAAGGATTATCTGAAAGACAATTACCCTACACCCTTCATCGACTAGATCATTGATAATTGTGTTGACAACGTGATTTTCTCTTTCATGGATGGATTCTCAAGGTACAACCAAATTGACATTTTACCCGCTGATCAGCATAAGACAACGTTCATCTTCCCGTGGGGAACTTTCACCTATAGGAAACTACCGTTTGGCCTAAAAAATGCTGATGCTACATTCCAGCGGGCCATGTCATATGGTTTCCATGATATCAAACATATTGCAGAACCTTACCTCGACGATTTACCTACCCACTCATCCAGTTGATCAGACCATATTGGTCATCTACAGGCTATTTTTCTTTGATGTCGGTTCTACCGTATTCATTTTAACCCACACAAGTGTATCTTTGTTGTCGAATCAGGTCGAATCCTCGGTTTCATTGTCTCCAAAGAGGGGATGCGGGTGGATCCCTTAAAAATTAAAGCTATTCTTGCTTTACCTCCACCTAATAACTTAACCCAACTCCAAAGTTTGTAGGGGAAAGGAAACTTCCTTCGTCATTTTATATGTCACTACGCTGAGATTACCAAAGGATTTATGTGATTGTTGCAGAAAGACACTCTTTTCATCTGGGATGACACTTCTCAATGATCTTTTGATGCTCTTAAGCATGCATTGACCAAGGCACCTCTGCTGCATCCTCCAAATTATACGAAGGACTATATCGTTTACTTAGTAGCCTCTACTTCCACTATTGATATGGTGTTAGTTCAAGAGGACCCTAACGATGAAGAACATGTGATATACTATCTGAGCAAAATTCTATCTAGTCTCGAGCTCCAATACTCACATGTTGAAAATATGGCTCTGGCAGTTGTCATCGTTGTCTAGATATTTTGCCATTACATCTTGCTACGCACCACAATAGTTACCAAGGACTCAAACCCCATGTATTATATTCTGACACGTCAAGTTCTTGGGGGGAAATATTCCAAATGGATTGTCATCCTTCAGGAATTCGATCTTGAATTTCCTAAGTCCAAACCTAAAAAATCCTTAGTGTTTGTGGAGCTCATCTACGACCTTCCCCATGTTGATGAAGATACTCTACCTAAATATTATCTCCTCGATGAAACTCTATTTCTCATCAGCACATCCAATCCCTGGTATGGAGATATCCTTCTCTATCTCCAAACCCAACGTTTTCAGCGCGATATCTCTCGCTAAGAACGTCGTCGTATTCATCACCATTCTTGACACTACCTTATCATCGATGACACTTTGTTTTGTCATGGTATTGATACTATTCAGAGACGATTTTTTACTCATGAAGAGGATGAACATGTCCTTAATGACTGTCACCTTGGAGCATGTGGTAGTCACCTTTTTGGGATGGATACAACTCAAAAAAATTTACTTGCTTACTACTTTTGGCCCTCTATTATCAAATATTGTATTGAGGCCATAAAACAATTCCTACCCTGTCAAGTTTTTCATAAGAAGACATGCACCCACCCCGCTCCACTGCATCCCATTTTTTCCATCGGCCGCTTTGCCATATGGGGCATTGATTTCATGCAATGTAAGCCTACCTCAGTCAGGGGGCATGTTTATATCATCGTTGTCATCAATTACTTCACAAAATGGGTGGAGGCTATGCCTACCTTTCTAAATGATGGTCGTACTGCGGCTCTTTTCTTCTTCAACAACATCATCAATCTCTTGGTGTTCCACAGGACATTTTCACTGATCATGGTTCACACTTTCAAAACAATATGATGAGTGAGTTGCATGCCAAGTTAGGTTTTCTCCGTGAGAACTCATCCCCATACTATCCTCAAGAAAATGGACAAGTTGAAGCCATCAAAAAAGTCCTGAAAACCATGATTCAACATATGGTAGGGGAGAACAAGACATCTTGGCATCTACAACTTTTCTCTGCTATCTGGTCTTACCGTACCTCAGTGAAAACTGTTACCAGATTTACTCCTTTCCAGTTAGTATATGGCATAGAAGTCGTTTTACCAATCGAGTGAGACATTCCCTCGTTGAAACTCAAAGTAGAAATCCTTCCCCATACTTCTGTAATGTCTCCTACATCTGACTATGTTGGATGAAAAACTTCGTGATGCTACTCTCATTAACGAGACGTATCAAAAGAGAATCAAGAATCAATATGAAAAATCTATCCACCCTCGTACTTTTGAAGAAGGAGTCTTAGTCTTTATTTATGACCAGGCTCATGATAAGTTAGGGACAAGAAAGTTAGAAACTCTGTGGCATGGTCCTTAGATCGTGAAACATGTTTTACATAGAAGCGCCTACAATCTAGTTGACTTCAAGAGAATCTCCCCAGGTGAGCCCCGAAACGTCCTTTACCTAAAGAAGTACTATGCATAGAACATATAACATGTGTGCTTTGTACACTATTGTGTTTTTAGTTTGGTGTGTCTTTTTCTCTTATGTGCACGAGTTTTTCCTTAGCCACTCATACTGTGTCTTGTGTTTGCGTGCAAAGATGACATCTTCCTTTCCTATCTTTCTTGGGTTTGCGAATGGCGCTAGTCGACACACCCAAAACATTGCTTCTGTAGCTTGGTTCATTTACCACTCTGATGAGTTGGTGAGTTTAGAAGGCATTTTCTTAGGATCAACAACTAATAACATGGTAGAATATCATGTTGTCATTGGGCTTTTAACCTAATCCTCTTCCCAAGGTATCTCTTGAATCATCATTAACCTAGACTCCTAAATCGTGGTCTGTCAACTTAATCGAATATACACCATTGACAATCATATCCTATTATGTCTCCATCTATGTTTCATCGTCTTAAAAGAATTTTTTATTTTATCGAATACAAACACATACCAAGATAACTCAATACTACTTCGGATTCGTTAGCCAATTACATCATGGTTCGCTATCTCACACATAGATGAGGTTTTATAAAGGAAATAAATCATACATCACATGTAAATTAAAACACATCACATAAAGACATCATTATTTGCAAACATTATTTGGCACTGTAAAACTCGAATATCTATATATATACGGCGTGATAGAAAATGTTTGATTATATCAAAAAGGGTACATAGAAGGGAAACATTTTGGGTCCTCATGCCCATAACATCGTCATACAGAATATACAAAAACATCAGGAAGGTTCTAATCCTCTTGCATCAAATTTTTCTCTGAGTAGCACACCACTACGTGGGATACTCGTCTCATTAAAGAGTTAAGACTCTCAGGAACTCCCATGGTATGTCTCCGTATATGTAAGGGCACATCCCGCCTCCTAAGAGGAGGGATGCCCATCTTGAGACCTTGGAGGTTTCTTTTGACCTCCTGGAGACCCCCTGTCGCTACCTCATGATATATTTCTATCTGAGCATATCCATGATGCCCTAGTGCTGGTATCTTTGTCGGACATGTTTCTCCCTTGTCTGCACGATGAAACGATATGTCTGCTAAAAAATCTTCTAGGTACTCAAAAAATATATATAAATTTTAAAATCAAAAAACACTTGACAAGATTGTTTTGGTTTCTCACCTGACACATCCTAGTCCATTCCATATGGAAGAACCAGGTCCATGCTACCCCAGAAATCCACTCCAACGTATAGGAAATTCTCGATGAAAATCAATTGGCGTCTCAGCCAAGTGAAGAAGTCACCTGTAAATCTGAACTCTAACTCTGTCCCCAGCCTCAGAGACAAACTTGTCCAGCATTCCATATGTGGTTCACCCACCGATCGTATTGCTAATGCAATCTATGGTTGCATCTGAGGAATGCGTTCTAGCAAGAACGAAACCAGAAATGAACCATATCTGAACTGCTTCTGCTGCCCTGCCCTGCATCTCAAAATATGCTCCTTCACATTTTGAAGGAATCCTGCACTCCAGTTAAATAGAGTTGGCTCCAAACACTGTAAAGAATAAGCCACCTGCGATCTCGAAACCAAGTGCGAGCTGGTACTACCCTCTATACTCATAATGGAAAATAGAATAGATTGAAGAGGTAGATCCTTGACATCTTTGATCGCGATCCTACCTCCCACCAATCTCGATCCTGGGACACAATGATTTTCCAGGTACTATTCTATAGGCACGGGAAGTGCCCTCTTCCCAGATAAAATAACAGGGGCCCCTCTTTTTGAGAGGTCGGTCAGGAAATACACATCCTCTAACTCAATTGTAAGAAGTTATGTCCCAATTTGGAACCCCAGTTCCACAGTGTTCCACAACCCGATCATGTACTCGAGAAGGAGGACTTCCTTCTTCATCTTTTGCATTTTAAAGAACTTGAGGAGACCGCAATTCCCCAATGTGGACCTTCATTGGGGGTTTTGCAAAAAAGCCACATCATTGAGCTCATGCTTTCTTTATTTCCACTCTATCATGAAGTTTTTCCAAATATAACCTACAATCATCATCAGCCAAAGATCATTAGTCATGCTACATTGACAAAATTTTGGGCAATTAAAACTTAAAAAATCATTTTTTCTTTGTTTGTGATGCTAGTGCTCCCTTTAATATCCCATAAGAGCACCAACTCTCCTACAACAAGCTCACCAAAGCGACAGCGCTCCCACCACAAGCACAGTAGGGAATTATTTTTCTAACTAGCGATCCCCCTAGCTTGTTAGAGGAGCGTCGAGAGTTTTGGGCATTTTGATGCATTTTTGGGCAGTGCTCCCTTTGCTCCTTGAACAGAGTGCTAGCACACCCTCTCTAGGATTAGAGGAGCATTGCAAAATTGGATATCACTCCCCCTAGCCCTTTAGGGGAGCGCCAAGCTCTTTTCGACACTTGGAACCTTCCAGGGCATCATTTTTAAAGCATAATAATCTCCAAAAAATAAAATGTAACCCATGCAAATTGAAGGAAAGAAGAAGAGTACCAATTTGATCCAGACGAAGACAAAAATAGATGACCGTATCTCCAACACCGATGGACGCAATATTCACCCTCCAAAGCTCAATTTCTCCACTACTAAAGTCTCAACACAAATGAATTGGTAAAAGACATTATTACCCCATATTATTATTATAAAATTTCATTTTTGCAAAAAACATAGTTATTTTGGGCTTTGAGAAACATTTTGGAGGCATTATTAATACCATGGTGTGCAGTTTTATCATTATTTGCAGGTTTCGAAGAAATTTTGTTCGATTTTTATCTTGTCGCATTAATGAGCATGATCTTCATTCGTTCTCACGCTCGAAAAAACACGAGAATGCACAGAGTAACCTTTTATCGCTTTTTCAGACTCGCATGGATACACGAAAAAGGAACCCCCTGGAGTCATCTTTAAGCTCTTTTCAGACTCCCTAAACTTGAAAATATTGTTGAGTGATCTTGCTTCCTTTCCCACTCATTAAAAGGTTTGAAAGGGCATATTTCGAGTGATAATTTATCTCTTTTTCGGCCTCATGAGACTAAAATTATGAAAAAGGACAACACTGGAGTCGTATTTAAGTTCTTTTCAGACTCTCTAAACATGAAAAATCACTGAGTTTACCTTCTTTGGACTCGTTAAACAATCATACATTGAAGGGCTCATATGGGACTGAACCCTTACTTCTTCCAGTTCGTTAAACAGAGGAAGAGGGACTTACCCAAGGTGAGTTATATCGAGCATGTCTTACCATCCTCAAGCTCGTTAAATAAAAAATAAGTACTCGTCTATCTTAATGGGGGGAAATTTTGAAGGAAACAAGCCAAGAAGTTTTTTTTTTAAAACATCACCAATCACTCTTAAGTCACCCTTGAACACGACACTTTGTCTTTGCACGCATTTTAATCCACTGAACTCTTCACTGAACCAATCCTCTGAGTCTCCTTACTCCTTTGGGTCACCTGACAAAAGTCACAGTATCCATTGCATCACTGTGTTTTGGTCCATGTCATGTTTCTATTGTTGTGCCTCAGTGTTCAAGGGAAGTATCTGCCTCGAGAGTCAACCATCACAAATTTCCTATTCCAATACCCATGTCAATCCATGTTCATTTGATACACCAATTTACATCTTTGTATCAGTTTCGTGTCATTGATGGGGGATACATCAAGGCCCTCCTTCAACAAGTTTGTTCCCATCGACTTCAACACATTATCTGGGAACTAGACTTATAAACTAGTGAGTACCTTGGGATCTACATACCTCAATGGCATGCCTCCTCACATCCGACAGTGGGTTTATATCATTGACCTCTAATTGGATGATTCCATGAATGTTCGAATTCATCTCATTTATTCACATTCGCTGGAATGTACTATGGTACCTTGGGAATCATTGACATCAATGGTGATTTCCCTC
The DNA here is from genome assembly GCA_010110895.2 of Picea sitchensis. NCBI lineage: Eukaryota > Viridiplantae > Streptophyta > Pinopsida > Pinales > Pinaceae > Picea > Picea sitchensis. The sequence continues at coordinate 70,089 of SNQJ01S0002835.1, forward strand.
GCACTTGTTAACGGTTTACCTCATTGACTAGTAATCAAGTGGTTTATGCCATGTTTGACATCAAGACATCTATTCACATGGTTATATTTGTACCACATTAGGATTGGTAAGCAAACCCTGGGTTGAGTAATCACTCTGATATGTACTTTGCCTAGGTTGCAACGATATGTACTGTGTATTGTCCATGGCTATGATCAATTCATGTCATGGAAGTATAGATCCACATTGTATCTTTGGTGGCTATACCCTTTTTGTCAATATAGTTATGGATCCACAATGTATCTTATGGTGGCCATAGCTTGAAAGTATTTATCACTCAAGCATAGGTATGCCTGCCTTGGGTTTGAAACATATCATAATATTTGTTTGATGGTTGTGTGCAGCTTCTACCAGGTTCTATGAGTCCATACCCTTGCTCGAAAAAGTCTACAAAGTACTTCAGTCATCAGTTCCCATCTTCTAACTTTGCACTTTGGGGGGCAATCCGTTACACATCAAAATTACTCACTCCAATGATGACCTATTGTCATCATTGCCAGTATCGTATTTTGGCCACAAGTGTCGCAAACAACATATTGTCATCTTTCCTATGTCGTGTCTCAAATTACATTACAAAGAACACTTGAAGACACCCTCAAAGGTTGGTTTAAGAAGGAAAAATCATTAGACAAAGAGTACAAAGCTTTTTCCTTGAAAAATACCACTTAAAAGTCATTTTTGAAGGGTAGCGCTCCCTTACCCACTATCAGGGAGTGCTAGCGCTCCATGACCACCTTTGGGGGAGTGTTGCAACGCTCTCTGTACCCTTTTGGGGGAGCACTAGCCTGTTTTGAGGGAATCTTGGACTGTTGAGGAAAATCAAGGGTAAATCCCCCTCATCTTTGGAGTTAGTTGGATTCAAATCTAAGGTCAAGGCTGGATCTTAGGGAGGATCCACAACTGATGGAGAAATATACTCAACCTATCCCAAGAATCTCTAAGGTGGTTGGGCCTCTCCAAGCCTATATATGGAGGCCTCCTCATGGTGAAAGTGGAGAGACATTGAAGTCATCGAACTTATGATCTCATAAGAAAGATAATCAGTGAAGCATAGTCATTTTGTTTGTGGATCATTTGAGCAAAGGGTTTGGACAAAGAGAGATTGGTGAAGTTGATGCATATGCATCTACAGTTGTAAGCACCTTGCTTTGTTTTCATTAATATATATGTTCTTGGCTTGTTTCCTCTAAGTTTGTGTATGTTTCATGAACTTGTTTCTTTCGATAGATCCATTTTTTAAGCTAACCATGGTAGAATGGGAAGTAATGTTTCATCGTTGCTGCTCATTGGATTGTAGGACCTTCTGAAGAGATTGGAGATCAAGATCAACCTGGATCGAGAAAGGACAAACGTCATTAAAGGTATTTATACTCGTTCCTTCTTCTTCCTTGACTAGTTTAGATTCATTATAAGGAATGTTAGTGTCCAACATTAGCACCTTTCTGTCTTGGATATAGGGGTTTAGATCCAAGAGGAAGTTCACCTGTCCACAGGGGGATATTCTTGTAACAACATGGTAGCAAGAAGAACCCTTGTGTTTCCCTGTATATAACTCTTGAAGTGGCTCATCGACCACACAGACACACATAAGTGTTTAATCAATTATGACAATGGTGGGTGTGTCAGGGTGTTCCTACCGATAGAGGTCCAGAAATACTACAAACTCTGAGACCCCAAGGAGCGACTGAATACAAATTTTGTTGTGAATTTCTACGAGTTCCACGACACCAGCCGGGTGATGTCCTAATGGTGGATGGAAGACAAGAAATACACCAACCAGAGCAGTGGCTAGTACCAGACGACCAACTTAAGGGAAACATACATTTACTTGATGGCTCTCATTTACCGATTGTATGGAGAGAAGGACTGCTCCATATTTTCAGAGGCATGGATGCCCTTATCTTACATAGTGGAAATATCTGGAAGCAGTTTCAACTGGGGGGAAATCATTTCGAAACAATTGAGCATCTGTATACAACAGGCTCAGACACTGAATGAAGGAGAGACACCAGTGTTACACATGAAACTTGCACACTTAGGTACCTTTCCCTAATTGTCGTAAAGTGTCATATAAATGTCCCATACACCTCGACACCATGTAATAACCTATGTCATGATACCTAGTCAATGTGGAGGAGGGATATATTAAATGAAGGACAAAATACCAAGTACACATGAATTATTATTAATATTCATGAAAAAGAGATTATTTGAGTGTGAGAATCAAGTGCACATGAATTATTATTAATATTCGTGAAAAAGAAAGTAATTAAGTGTGAGAATCCACCTCATGTTTGGTTTCCTATTTTTTAGGGAAGGTGGAGGATCTCGTGGATGCTTGAAATATTTCCTCCTTAAAATCCTTGAGATATATTTCCTCCCTAAAATACTTAAGAAATATTTTCTCCCTAAATATCTTAGAGATCCCTTTTTTAGTGGATCTGATGAGAAATCCTCTCCATGGTGGTTAAGCCTCCAAATCCTATATAATGAGGGATTTCCATGGTGGAGGAGGGCATGGATAATTTTAGAGATACCAAACTTATGATCTCATAAGAAGTGGAGACTTTAGGATATCAAACATATGATTTGGGAGCTTTGTGCAAGGGTTGGACGAGGACGACTTGAAGAGGCCGTTGCGACTTCATCATTGGTTTGTAAGTATCTCTTCTGAGTTCTCATTAATACATGTTCTTGGCCTATTGCCTTCAAGTTGGTGTGCATTTGCTTGGACGTGTCTCTTTGGATGAATTTCGTTTTAAACTAATCATGGTAGAATAGGAAGTATGCTTTGTCTTCGTGGTTTATTGGATTGCAGGACTTGTTGAAAAGCTTGGGGATCAAGGCTCAACTTGGACTGAGCGAGGAAAAATGTCGTAAAAAGGTACTCATACTATCTTCCTCTTTTTTATTGAATATTTTAGCCGTGTTTAAAGGAATGTCAATGATCAAAGTTATCACTTTTCTATCTTGGTCATAGGGGTCTAAGATCCAAGAGGGAATTCACCTGTCCGCATGGGAATTTTCCTACAATAGAAATTGGCGACTCCACTGGGGATAGAAATTGATTTGTATTTCCTTGGATTGTGCCTGCCCTTTTCCCACCTTTTAGATTAGTTTTTCTATTTTTTTATGATCCATTACCTTTCTCCCATCTTCACTAGCAATTTCACCAATTTTTTATGCCCTTTTCTGCTCAGATTTTCTCAGCCTGTTTTGTGGAAGTATTTACCCAGACTTTGTGATTGGTTTGTGAAGTTATTTAGGTTGATATTTGGTTCTTATCACTCCCTATTGTATTTATTGGAGCTTGAAACTATTTCATAAATGTGAAATTTCCCTTTCTAGCTGCTTGTTTTGTCGAGACAATTTGAGTGATTTCTCTTTGTCCCTGTCTTTTCTTGGATTCTTCTCTGCATATTCTTGTACTCCTTGGATGATTTATGGTTTTAAAATCCTTTATTGAGTTCTTGTTAGAACAAGTTTCTACTTGTCTTCTTTCAGTTCTCATTTCTTTGAGTGCATGCTTTGTTTGAAACCTTTGTCGCTTCGTGTCTTTTGCATCTTCATATGACTCTTTCTTCTGATTGAAATTTGTGGAGCATTGAATATTTTGCATATAATTTATTTCTAGATTAGAATCAAACAAACAAGATAGATGCATTCTTGCGTTTTGGGTACTGAAACTAGCTTTCATTTGAAGTAGAAAAATTGCATGGTTTTTGGCATTTCGAGGCATTGTGCATCTGGGAATGATAAACATTTTCTCCTTATCGTAATATAGCTTTCATCGAACTGAAATATTTGCATTCTAATTTATTTGCATTGTTTAGATTCGGTCAAAACATAATTTAGTCCACGCCATTTTCCTCTTTTGTAAACAACAGCCTTTAAAAATCAAGCGCTAAAATAAAATTTATTAGACATTTTATATTTTCTAGTAGCAAACGTACATTAGTTTAGGGTGTAGGGCTTTGGAATAGGTGTGAAATATAAGTTTCCAAAGATGTAAACAAACATAGAATCTTGAGTTAGAAGCCCTTTTAACACAAGGGTCAATCACGAGGTCACATTAGGGCCGACAAAGTTACTCACCCTGCTTTGTTGGTCTTAGTGTAGAGATTGCGTGTATTATTGGGGGTCACTTGAGGTTATACCCATGATTATGTGTGGGAGCCTCTCGAGTTGATTTCAGCATAGACACCCTGCCTTTGCATGTGGATCGAACTATCGATTGTTTCCTCATGCATCATTTTTGTAGTTGGTAACCTTAGTAGCCTATCCCTTTATGGTCTTTAAACGAGGTGAATGTGGAGGGAAAGTCTTCACGGTACTGGGAATCGACGTTGGACAAAATCACTTGGGTTCTTTGGAGGCTATACCCATGATTATATGTGGTATCTTGCACCAGGGTGTAAGTACGTTAAGCAAGTCATCAATATAACTTTTCCACCCACTCTATCTCAACCACTTCTTACATTGTTCTTGCAACATTGGATTTCATCACCAACTAGTGCATTCATTGTGAGAAGGTTTTGTTTGTTTGATTGCTTCCTATATTTTTAGTGTGTGTTGTTTATTTTCCTTAGCAGACTCTAGGTTGGATATTTTTTTAATGCCGTCAATTCCTGGAACTACCATTGGAGCAACCCCTGCTCCGGGGGAACCTTTTTTTTTTCCTTCTTACAGAAACATTGGTCCTCCTTACATCGCTACTTTGAGCCTTCCAGGTCTCACAATTGGGTTACCAGTATCATTGTTTTCCACTCTAGTAATCTCGAATGCAGCAAGTGCTTCATATGCAAGCACACCACCCACACATCAACCTCATGTCAACCTTTATCCTTCTTCATCTGTCAGGTCTCCTTCCATTTCTCCTTCTTCTCCTAGTGAAATCTCTAAAGCGAGTAGCTAGGTTGATAAGAAGAAGAAGAAATGGAAAGAGAAGAAGAAGAAGAACCAGAAAGGGACCAAGCCTCCAACTACATCAAATGTTGGATGCAAGCAACCCACTACTGTTAATCATACTAGGAGTGTTGGTAAAGTCGATAAGACTACAATGAAGAATCTGAAACCCAAATTCCCTTGCAGTCTTTGTAAGGGTGACCACTTTCTAAGGGATTTTCCTGGTCTTCCCAAGGTCTTAGAAATGTGGTCTTCCACGTCATCGGCCCTTGCTGGACATGCTGGTGATGCCTCGTCAGCTAGTGACATCAAGGTTGGTAAGAAGAAGGCAACTGTCAAGTTTCCTTGCATGTTATGCTAAGGTGATCATTACTCTCACCTTTGTCCTCGTATGGACGAGGCTTCTTATATTTTGGAAAATCTTCAAATTCCAACTGGTTATTGTAATATTTCTCCCAACCCATCGTTAGTTGATGGAATGGTCAATCCAGTTCCATCCCTGGTCAGTCCGGTTGATCAAGTGGTCAATCTGGTTTCATCCTCGGTTGAACCACTAACCAAAGTAGTTGATCCAGTTCCATCATCTATCAGCCCCACTTTTTATCTAAAAAGTGAAACCCAAGTGACTAATCTAGTCCCTTCATCGGTCAGTCCCACCCTTCATCCGAAGAGTGCCAAAGTGGTCGCTCTGGTTACATCATCAGTTGATCCAACTCTTCATCTAAAGAGTGAATCCAAAGTGGTTTCTCCAGTTGCACCATCCGTCGAACCCATTTTCCTCTTGGAATATAAAACCCAAGTGGTCGATCCGATCCCATATTTGGTCGATCCTACTCTCCCTCTAGAGAGTAAACCTGATACTTCCCACGTTTTTCTTGTTGATACAAAATCTACCATGTTGGGGGGAATTCCTCCTTCTCCTGTGAAACCCCCTCCAAGTAATGAGGCCATCCTTTTTTGATTGGGGTGTGCTAACTGCACCTCATCTTCCCTCTCACATTCCTTTCAAGATTACAGTACAGGTTTGTGGTCGGGTTGTTCCTCAGACACTGATAGATGAAGGTGCGTCCATTAGTATTTTAGCCTCTATTGCTTGGAAAGCTTTTGGTTATCCTCATCTTGTACCAATTACACAGAGTCTGTTAGATTTTAACATAAGAACTAGTCATCCTTTAGGATTCCTTCCTCAGTTTCCTGTAACTTTGGGAGGGAAAACTGTCTTTATTGATGTTATGGTAGTCCATGGTCCCTTGGATTTTGATTTACTCCTTGGGAGAGATTATTTCTATGCCATGAAAGCTATTGTGTCCACTTTTTTTCGTGGGATATATTTCCCTCACGATGGAAGAATTGTGTCTATTGATCAACTTCCATGCATTGATCCTGACTTGATTACCAACCCAATGACCTACCTAAATGGTTCTTATATGTAGACAAAATTTCCCCTGCCACAGGTAAATTATGTGTCGTTATCTCCCATGCTTTCAACCCCACACGAGAGGGAATATATCCCTTCTCCTAACTTTGATATGGTAGTTGACATGGTCATATCTTCGATAGGGCTATTAGAGCCAGATCTCCCTACCCTTATTGAGGTCATCGACATGTATTCCTTTCAGAGTTCTTTTCTTCCATCTAGCAAGGATATCTTGGAAGCCATGATTGATGTTTCTCCCTTGAGATGTATTCCTTCCAAAGAATTGTCCTCTTGGAAGCCATGATCAAGCAGATGTCACAAGCATAGTTTTCCTCTCTGTAGCAAGCTCGTTAAAAAATGAAACAGAAATCTAGGGACTGAACCCAGATCCTTGAGCATAGTTCTTTTCCTCTGACAAACTCATTAAAAAATGAAACAGTCACCTCTCTCGAGTCTTTCGCTAGATATCGTAGATATTGATTCGAGTCTTTAGCTAGATATCGTAGATGTTGAGTCAAGTCTTTCGTTAGGTCTCGTATTTGAACCTTCGTTTCATCCACCCTTATCCCTTTTCTCCATCTAGTACATAAATTGGTGACAACCTCAAAATCAGTGAATGAAATGAATCTTGGGGGGCATGTCTCCATAATTTGATTATCATTCTGGAGTTAAGCCGCTAGATTTTCAAGATGGGGGCAGAGTACCAACCATCCATGGGTATCCCAACCTTTGGAATTTACATTGGGAATTTACAAGCATAGTTTAATTTTGTTTCAAGCTTGTGTAAAAATGAAACCAATACCAAGCTTAGTCTTTGTTCTTTCTCGTGCTCGTAAATACATGAGAATATTTTATCGATCTTAGAAATTGTTCTTTATCACGCTAAAAAAAACATGAGAATGTAACCAAGTAGACTTTTATCACTTTTTCGGACTCATAAAGGTTATACGAAAAAGGAACCCCCTGGAGTCTCCTTTAAGCTCTTTTCAGAGTCTCTAAACATGAAAAGATTGTCGAGTGATATTTATTCCTTTCACACTCATTAAAAGGTTTGAAAGGGAATATTTCGAGTGGTAGTTTATCTATTTTTTGGCCTCGTGAGACTAAAATTACAAAAAATGATAACCTTGGAGTTGCCTTTAAGTTATTTTCCAACTCTCTAAACATGAAAAACCACCGAGTTTTCCTTCTCTGGACTCGTTAAAATCACACATTGAAGGGCCCATATGGGAACAAACCCTTACTTATTCCAGTTCGTTAAATAAAGGAAGAGGGACTTATCGAAGGTGAGTTATATCGAGCATGCGTTACCTGCCTCGAGCTCGTTAAATTAAAAAGTTGTACTCATCTATCTGGGTGGGGGGGAAAATTGAAGGAAGTGGGTCAAGTTTTTTGAGAATCCTTTATGGTAGATTTTTTTTCCCTTGAACATGGCACCTGTTTGTGTCTCATATTACAATTGGGTAATCTGCTTGTCTTCGGGTCATACCAATTCCATGTGTCTCCATAATTTTTCATCCAGTCGAAGAGTGCTCTTATTTTCATCACATTACATTTTGATACTCGTCAAGTCAATGCTACCAAGCCATTTGTTGTGCCTCATCATGTTTAAGGGAAGTTTCACTTCAAACCATCCATCTGTAGTATTACCAGTTTCCATTTCCTTTGTTATTCCATACTCATTTGATTCAACATCTTACATCACCTTCCTATGTCAATTTCTTGTCGCTGATGGGGGATACATCAAGGCCCTCCTTCGATGAGTCTTTTCCTGTCGACTTCAACACATCATCTAGGAATTAGACTTAGAAACTAGTTAGTACCTTGGGACTCGCATGCCTCAATGGCAGGCCTCCTCACCTCTGACAGTGGGTTTACATCATTGAACTCTGATCAGATGATTCCACGAGTGTTCGAACTCAGCTCATTTATTCACATTCGCTGGATTGTACTAGGGTACCTTGGGAGTCATTGACATCATTGGTGATTTCCCTCGCACTTGTTAACGGTTTACATCATTGATCGGTAATCAAATGGTCTCTACCATGTTCGACATCAAAACATCTATTCACATGGTTAGATTTGTACCACATCGGGATCGGTAAGAAGACCCTGGGTTGAGTGTTCACTTTGATATCTTCTTTTCCCAGGCTGTGAAGGAGATCATTTGAGCATGCTGATATAGATTGTCTCATAGATCCACATTATATTGGTCTATGGCTATGTTTTATCATCTCGTAGCTCCACTATGTATTTTCCGTGGCTACGATCAGTTCATGTCATGGAGGTATGGATCCACATTGTATTTTTGGTGGCCATATCCTTAGTCAATATTTTTTCATGGATCCGCAGTGTATTGGTCGGCGGCCGTGCTTTGAGTCATATAGTCTTCTGAGCATAGGTATGCCTACCTCAGAAATGGAACATATATTAATATTGTTTAATGGTTGTTTGCAACTTCTTCTAGGTTCTCCAACTCCACACCCTTGCATTAAATATTTGTAAAGTGTTTCGGTCATCATTCTCTCTTCTGAACTCACACTTTAGGGGGCATTCTGTTACACATGAAATTTGCACACCTAGGTGCCTCACCCTAAGTGTCGTAAAGTGTCATATAAGTGTCTCATACACCTCGACACCATGGAATAACCTATGTCACAATCCCTAGTCAATGTGGAGGAGGGATATATTACACAAAGGCCAAAATACCAAGTACACATGAATTCATATTAATATTCATAAAAAAGAGATTATTTAAGTGTGAGAATCAAGTGCACATTAATTACTATTAATATTCATGAAAAAGAAAGTAATTAAGTGTGAGAATCCACCTCACATTTGGTTTCCTATTTTTTAGGGAAGGTGGAGGATATCATGGATGGTTGATATATTTCCTCCTTAAAATCCTTGAGAGATATTTCCTCCCTAAAATCCTTAAGAAATATTTTTTCCCTAAATATCTTAGAGATCCCTTTTTTAGTAGATCTGATGAGAGATCCTCTCCATGGTGGTTAAGCCTCCAAATCGTATATAATGAGGGATTTCCATGGAGGAGGAGGGCATGGAGAAGTTTAGAGATACCAAACTTATGATCTCATAAGAAGTGGAGACTTTAGGATATCAGACATATGATTTGGGATCTTTGTGCAAGGGCTGGACAAGGAGGATTTAGAGAGAAGATGCAAACAACCATCAAACAATGTTAATATATGTTCCATTTCCGAGGTAGGCATACCTATGCTCAGAATACTATATGACTCAAAGCACGACCACTGACCATTACACTGTGGATCCATGAAAATATATTGACTAAGGATATGGCCACCAAAAATACAATGTGCATCCATACCTCCATGACATGAACTGATCGTAGCCACAAAAAATACACAGTGGAGATACGAGATGATAACACATAGCCACAGACCAATACAATGTGGACCTATGAGACAATCTATATCAGCATGCTCAAATGATCTCCTTCGTAGCCTGAGCAAAGCATATATCATAGTGAACACTCAACCCGAGGTCTTCTTACCGATCCTGATGTGGTACGAATATAACCATGTGAATAGATGTTCTGATGTCGAACATGGTAGAGACCACTTGATTACCGATCAATGATGTAAACCATTAACAAGTGTGAGGGAAATCACCAATGATGTCAGTGACTCCCAAGGTACCCTAGTACAATCCAACAAATGTGAATAAATGAGCTGAGGTCTAACACTCATTGAATCATTCGATCAAAGGTCAATGATGTAAACCGAGGCGAGGAGGCCTACCATTGAGGCATGTAGGTCCCAAGGTACCAAATGGTTTGTAAGTCTAATTCCTGGATGATGTGTTGAAGTTGACAGGAAAAGACTCGTCGAAGGAGGGCCTTGATGTATCCCCCATCGACAACAAGAAATTGACATAGGAAAGTGATGTAAGATGGTGAATCAAATGAGTATGGACTGACACAGGAAATGTAAACTGGTAATACTATAGATGGATGGTTTGAAGTGAAACTTCCCTTGGACATGATGAGGCATGAAAAATGACTTGGAAACATTAACTTGACAAGTACCAAAATGTAATGTGACGACAATAAGAGAACTCTTCGACTGGACGAAAAAGTATGGCGACACATGGAATTGGTATGACTCAAAGACAAGCAGATTACCCAAATGTAAGATGAGACGCAAACAAGTTCCATGTTCAAGGGCAACAAAAGCTGCCATAAAGGATTCTCTAAAAACGTGACCCTCATGTTTGGTTTCCTATTTTTTAGGGAAGGTGCAAGATCTCATGGATGGTTGAAATATTTCCTCCTTAAAATCCTAGAGAGATATCTCCTCCCTAAAATCCGTAAGAAATATTTTCTCCCTAATTATCTTAGAGATCCCTTTTTTAGTGGATTTGATGAGAGATCCTCTCCATGGTGCTTAAGCCTCCAAATCCTATATAATTAGGGCTTTCCATGGAGGAGGAGGGCATGGAGAATTTTAGAGATACCAAAGTTATGATCTCATAAGAAGTGGAGACTTTAGGATATCAGACATATGATTTGGGAGCTTTGTGCAAGGGTTGGAAGAGGAGGAATTGGAGAGGCTGCTATGACTTCATCAATGGTTTGTAAGTATCTCTTTTGAGTTCTCATTAATACATGTGCTTGGCCTATTTCCTTCAATTTGGTGTACATTTGGATGGACTTGTCTCTTTGGATGAATCTAGTTTTAAACTAATCATGGTAGAATAGGAAGTATGTTTTGTCTTTGTGGTTTATTGGATTGTAGGACTTGTTGAAAATATTGGGGATCAAGGATCAACTTGGACCGAGCGAGGACACATGTCGTAAAAAGGTACTCATATTCTCTTCCTCTTCTCTATTTAATAGTTTAGCTATGTTTAAAGGAATGTCAGTGATCAAAGTTAGCACTTTCCTGTCTTGGTCATAGGGGTCTAAGATCCAAGAGGGAATTCACCTGCTCACAGGGGAATTTTCCTACAACAACCAACCTTCTACATGGCATCATATCTACTTGATGTCATGTGTGCCAGAAACATTTTCGTCGGCATGAACCTGAGATGGCACGTCACAGAGATCCTGGTCCACGTATATTTCAACATCCTATGGGATAACATGTACAAGAAGTCTTACTCTCTCATCTGCGATGAATTCATTGCACGAATTTATTTCATTCTTTTTAAGAAAGAATGCCCGAGACTATCAACTGCGGCCAAGAAAATGATATCAAAGGTAGGCCACTAGTACTTACATGAGAGCGATGCCTCCATTAGGGTGTTCAAGGTCATCGGAGCACCACATCTCCTACCAACGCATGTTCCTGATTAGCTTGTAGTGGGAGAGATATGCTACCAGACCATCTTGCAAGGCTACAATGCCACCCTGGTCAAGGATGAAAAGTGGGCGTTTATACCTTATGGATTCCATGTAGGCTTCTACTTGGTGAAGGAAACTGCTCAAGCCAAACAAGAAGGGTTGAGCCAATTGGAGTTTAGATTCCAGACTGACCAATTCTGCAAGAAGGACCCCAAGGGTCTGGTCTTGAAACATTCCTCGCAAGTGTCGCCCTACTAGCCATATGCCCATGAAAAATTCGAAGATGAAGTCTTCACAGAAAAATCACAAGACTGGGACGAGGTGGTGGCAAGGATGGCCGACCACAAAATGACCAGGTTCAGAGCATGATCCTGGATGAACAGGAAACAACCATAGAGAAATTGGCTCAAGAGGCCCTCAGATATAGGGAAGAAATGATAGTGGCAGAAGTCCCATTGGTATCCTCGGTGCAAGATAGAAATCTCCCTATGACTCAGGAGGCACAGGAGAATGGGTTTCTCATGATAGAACAGGCACAATAGATAATTGATCAACTGCAAGATGACCCGAACCTCACAGGAATGACTGGGTCCCCTGCCGATAACCCAAATGGAATCCAGACACACCCAAGTGGCCCTGAATTAATAGACATTGATGAACTCACTGGGTTAGACGACCCTAAATTCACAACACCACCGGTCGGAACATCGACGGGTGTTTCAACTCAACCGAAGATAGTTGGAACATCCGGGAGAGAAAGTGCGTCGAACCCCTTAAGAAAATTGATAAACATCTATGATGATGAAGAGAGCCCAAAGGTATCCCTGGTGACACCTATACATATCGTAGAGGAAAAGGAGCCAAAGAGGACATTTTCCCCAGCTCCCGACGCTCAAATTCGGGACCTTCAACATAATGAATAAGAGATTGAGAGTGTCTTAGACACTGAGATTCCCAATGCACTAAAGACCCAATATGATAGTCTGAATGATGATCCAAAGTCGACTAAACAAAAGGAAGAAGCTCCATGGAAATAAATTAGTGTCTTAACAACTGATTATCAAGTAAGTACTGACAACCCCAACGCCTCAATTTCAATTGGTACTCAACTTCACGATGAGAGAAAAAAAGTAGCTGGACCTTCCAAACATATGGAGGAAGTTCAAGAACCCAGTCTTGAACAAATATATACCATCAAGATCCTAGGAAATATGCTCACTTGTGGATATCAGCAAATTCTCGAGCCCATGGATGAGGTCGCTGACATACATTCCATCGCTTGTGACTGGAAAAGGAAAGATATCATGTAGAGAACCACCAAGAAGAGGAGGATAACTCTAGATCACTCCATCCTCGCCACCATGAAGGAGAGTCTGATAAATACATAGCATGCCAAAACATCCAAAATTATCAGTGCAGGGATGGAAATCATAGATGCCACCCTGGACAAAGAAAAAAGAGATGAAGAGGAGTTGGTTGTTGCTTTGAAATAATTGTAACATTTGTGCCACTTGGAGAAATATTACCAGGACACCACAGAGGCTGAGGTGTACCTAAGGAGATAATTCAAAGAGGCTTAGAACAAATTTATAGATGAATGACACATGTTCACTGTGAGGATAGATGAACTGCAAGAAGACACCCTCATGGCACTAGCCACGTGCAAGGATATGGAGAGTTGGTACGAGAAAGAAAAAAAATTTGTGGAAAGGTTCGACTATATCAACATGGTTCAGCAAGACCTAGATACAGAAGAGCACGACATTCGAGTGTTAAAAGAAAGCAACCTCGATCACCTAAAGAAATCGGTCGAATATTGGGAAAAAATGGCTCGAGAAACTCATCAGGAAATCCAAGAGAAATGGGCCAAGTGCGATAAAATATGGATCAACATCAACCAGGCAATGAGAGACATCAGCCTCCTTGAATTTTGCACACCCGATGACTTTGTCGACTTGTGCGACATAGTCAAATCGCACGTCGAACAATACTCATCATGGGCTGAGGAAATAACAAAGGTGATAGACTTGGCGTCAGGACCGATGCGGTAGTTCATGGAGCATCTGATCAAATCTTGGGCAATGTTGCAACAGTTAAGTGCCAGAATAGTTAAGTATAGGGCACAAGTAGCAAAGATAAGAGAGATTCATTCGGCCCCAATGGAACAACATAGATTCTTGTATGCTAACACATGCGAGGATCTCTTCATCAAGTGGTTAGAGTACGAGAAGAGTCATCCACTCAAGTGAGATCATTTGATGACTCTTTGAAGACTGATATAAGAAAGCGCCATGTGGCAAATTTTGTTTTACTTAGTTTCACTTTAATAGTTATTTTTAGTTAATAGTATGTTATAAATAGGAGAGTCAACCTGTTAGCAAAGGTCGATGGTTGTTCAAAAGACCCCTCATTTTTGGATTTTGTTAAGAACTATTTCAGAGCTGGCTTAATTTAGAAGTCTTGTTTAGGACCAGAGACAAAGTTGTGTTTTTCATCAAAAGTGTGTATGATTGGATGTGGATAAGAATTATTTTTTATTTCATCTCTTGAATGGATGTTGTAACTAGTAAGAGATTATAAAACTATTGATAAGTTCTCTGATGAAATGCTTTATAGTTCTTATCTCTAATGATGAAAAGTAAGTCATTGTTTTATTATGTGATGGATGATTAGATTTAAGAGACTTATTTTTCTTGTCATCATTTATCACATGCATTTTTTCTTTCTGATAAATTGTATCTCAGTCAAATTGGAATGCCAACAGGTTAATCTATTAGTACTAGGCTTGTGGTAGATCATTGTTGTTTGCATGCTAGAGTAAAAAGGGCTATCCCAAAGCTCATCCTTCTCCAGTGGTTGAGTTCTTCCTTCTTTGTTATCTAGTTGGTTTATACCAGCCTTTATCTTGTATCGGTCCCACCTATTAGAGAAAATACAAAAAAAAAAGAACGTTCGAACTGAAGGAGAAAACCTTCACAAGAAAATGTAAAGCCCATCAATTATTTGTCTAGATAGCAAGATTTGGATAACCATTCCACTATTAAACACTGCAGAGTCTAATTGAGTCTCGGTGGGAGGTTTGGTTCCTTTTTTTGAGTTAAAGGGATTTGGGATCCCTCAACATAATTTGTGCTAGAAGGAGGGCCTAAAGAATGAATGGTTGAATATATATTTCACATAATATTTCATACAACCTGTAGATTCAAAACAACCCACATGCATGGCTAGTCATTCCTAAGACAATCCACAGACACTGAGTACTCCTAGAACAAGTAACTCACCCCAACATGAGGAAGAACATATTTTTCCCGATATTCCTTACGCTCTTCCTCATGAGGAATTGAACCAATTCAAAATAATCACAAGAGCTTACGCCCAACAAATTGGTACGCTACCCTTAGCCCCATTATGTCCTCGAAGAAAACAAATAAGTAGACCAGTGCTTGAGTCCCCCGACCAGGTTTTTTTGCACACTGCAAAAGACCTGATAGATTTCTCCCTCACCAAAATTGAACATCCTCTTAATCTAATCCCTAAAACACCAGCTGACAAATACTCTGAGCCCGACGAATTTTTGGAAGAAGAAAGGTTTGACTCGGGATTTGAAGACATGGAAGATAACAATGACCATGATGAAGAAAGGGGAAACCCACCTTAGGATAATCAAACTTGGTTGGACAAAGATTCTTTTTCCATCCTTGGCCGAGTACATAACCTCCCTCGACACCCAGAGAAATTACTCCCTAAATTTGACCCTAAAACCTCAAGATTGCTTGAAGACCATATCAAAAAATTCATACTAGCTATCAGAACTATGAATTTCCAACATGAAGACGTAGTTTGTAGGATATTCCCCTACACTTTCAAAAATTCGGCCTCCACATGGTATTTTAACTTACTTGTAGGATCCATAAATAGTTGGATAAAGTTTCAAAAGGATTTTCTAGATAAATTTGCAGAAGAAACTACTATAGGAGCTTTGATGGTTGAGTTGTTTTCCGCCACCATGAGTTTGAAGGAAAGGGTTAAATATTTTAATCAAATATTCACCACCATCTTAAACAAATTTCATCTCGAGGCTAAACCTACTCAGGAGTTGCAAATCGAAGCATACACTAATGCTCTCCTAGCTTCTATTTCCATGTTTGTGAAAAGGGCTGCCAAACCAATCTTAGTTAAGAATTTTGAAGAAGCCAAAACTATAGAGTTCCAAATGAAGGGATGTAAAGAATGACAGGTCTCATTAGTTAAGAAAGAAGTTCAACCTCGTCCCAGGAGAGGACTACTGCTGACTAGACCCCCAGGGAAACAAACAGAACAAGGTCCCGAAAAAGGGAGTGGGGACATAGAGGACCTACAATGCATGGTCAAGAAGTTATCAAAAAAAATCATAGATATGAAGAGAAGCACAGGGGAGGGAAACCAAGGCTAGAGGCCCTATAAGCCTTTCTGTAAAAGGAACCTTCCTTTCAAAGAAATTGAACCTCCCCCGACCAACTTAAACATTGATCTAGAAAATGTAGCATCTGACTCTTTCTATACCTATCATCAGGGGAACCACTCTGAAAGAGATTGCTCTCAATGGGTGCATTCCATGAATTTGATGGCCAACTAGTTTCTAGATGAGGCCTCCCTAACCAAACCATCAAGTGGCTCAACTATGAATATTTTCGATCAAGAAGAGGTATATCCACCAGAAGAAACAACCATTTTGATATGGGACCCTTATTTACCTATGCCTTTCGATGACCTACTTGAAGTCTAGGAACCACCCGTAGAAGTCTTGTCTATGAAAACATGAATTAGGGGTCAACCTGTCTCAGAAAACCTTGCTACTACCCAAACTTCAGGTGGAAGACCAACCCTCGATCACCCGAAAGCACCTTTTCCCCCCCGAAGAAACCCTATAAACATCCATACACAATAATCTCCCAAGATAGACTACAACATAGTGGAGGATTTGATGAAATTGAAGGCAAACATATCGGTCAGGGACATTTGTAGAATCCCTCAGCAAAAGGACTTTTTTGTTACAGGCATTGAAATCAGTAGAAAATCCCACAACAAGAACTGACCAAGGAGGAAATCTAACTCCCACAAATCTAATAAATAAACCAACTATGAATGCCTGCTCTGAGGATAAGAAGGGAAAACCTTTTTTCCCACCATTCCTTTTAACCTCTGAAGTCTTCAACATAAACCTCCATAATTTTTTGGTTGACTTGGGAGCATCCTCTAATGTTATTCCATAGTCCCTCTCAAGAGAGATAAACATGTTATACAATTAGACAGAACCCAGGTGAATGTTATGGGAGAACTCAAAGATGTAATGATGAGGATAGCGACACACCCTAAATTTGTGCAAGTAATTGACATCATTGTAGTAGATATCCCAGAAGCTTATGGATTGTTATTGAGTTGAGATTGGTCCGAGAAGTCAAGAGGATACTTTAGTACAGACTGGACTCACCTTTGGCTACCATTAAAAGAGCACACAAATGTGATCAGGATCGATAGGGAAAGATATCTAAAACATACTGTCACTGACTTAGAAACCCTGAATGAACCCTCTTTGGTAGATTTCCCCGTGCTAGGAAATTATTCCTGTGACTCCGATTTCAAGAATTTTTCCCCCCTTTCATCTGATGTTCCCCTTACCCAAAACTCCAAAATGATTTTTCAAGATAAACTATCGACGATGGTGGAGGAAACTCTCTTATGTCAAGAACCTATGTTAGAAATCACAGAACAAACATGAAGGGGAGAGGAAAGCGACAAAAAGGAGGAAGCTGATAGGTTTTTCCCACAAGTTTGGACCTTATACTTTGATGGCTCTAAATCACAAGAAGGGTCTGGGGTAGGGTGCATCCTCATTGATCCAAAAGGTAAACGACATTTTCTATCATGTAGACTAGAGTTCGAATGCACAAAAAATACTGTCGAATATGAAACTATAGTACAAGGGATAAATAAATCCATGGACTTGAACGTTAAAGAATTGAAGGTCTTCGAAGATTTTCAAATCATCATTAGAATAGTAAGGAACATGATACATTGCAACTCTCCACACTTGAGGAATTACCAGAAGGAAGTGTAGAGGCTAATAGAGCATTTTGAAGCTTTCAACATTGCAGCAATCCCCAGATCAAAGAACATTCTTGTTGATTCTCTGGCCACTGCTGCTTCAAGGCTATCACCTCTATAAGATTATGTATCCTCCTAGTTCATTATGGAATTTCTCTACAAACCATTGGTGCCCAAAAATATTTCTAATTGGAATGTCTTTGAAGGAGATGAACAGATCATAAATTTTTTGACTAACCAAGATAATTTCAAAGACTTGGCTATTGACAATGAAGTATTCCAGGAAAAATCAACAGAAACTGATCCTCGGATAGATCAATTGACTGACAAATTGAATTCTCACACAATACTGAAGGGAATAGCCAATTTAGAAAACATTTTTGACCTAAGGGAAAGATTTAAGGGGTCAAAAAATGTGAAGACTGGTAATTCCTGTCCCATGCATGAAACTATAAATCTCA
This sequence comes from Picea sitchensis, assembly GCA_010110895.2. Lineage (NCBI taxonomy): Eukaryota > Viridiplantae > Streptophyta > Pinopsida > Pinales > Pinaceae > Picea > Picea sitchensis. Next base: position 88,321 of record SNQJ01S0002835.1, read on the forward strand.
GAACCCTGGAAAACCCAAAAAACGTAAACCTTGGAAAGGCAATATCTAAAGAGGAAAGGAAGGCATATCTCAAACTTTTCAAACAATATCAAGATGTCTTTGCATGGTCCTACCGAGACCTGAAAACTTATGATACTCATATCATTAAACACACTATCCCTTTAAATCCTGAAGTAAAACTGTTCCAACAGAAGCTCTAGAAATACCGCCCATCCCTGGAGCCCCTCATGTGTGAGGAGTTAACGAAACTATAAGATGCCAAAATTATCTTCGAGGTTAGGCACTTTGCTTGGGTAGAAAACTTGGTTCTTGTAAGGAAAAAGTCTGGGGCATGTGTGAGGAGTTAAGGAAACTATAAGATTCCAAAATAATCTTCCAGGTTAGGCACTCTGCTTGGGTAGAAAACTTGGTTCTTGTAAGGAAAAAGTCCGAGGAAATCCGCCTACGTGTAGATTTCATAAATCTCAACAGATCTTTAGAAAAGGACAAATACCCAGTCCCACCAATGGAGAAAATCCTACAGACCATGTCTGGCTCTGAGATTTTCTCATTGCTGGACAATTTCTCATGTTAAAACTAGGTTCTATTTGCAGAAGAAGACCGCTTGAAAACCACCTTTCGAACTAAGTGGGGAACCTTCGCTTACAAACACATGCCCTTTGGGTTAATCAATGTTGGAGCGACCTTCCAAAGGGACATGGATGTAGAATTTCGAGGACTAATTAATAAGTGTGTAGCATTCTATTTGGATGACGTGACTGTGTATTCAAAGAACATAGAAGATCACATCCAACATTTAACCCAGATTTTCGAAAGGTGTAGAAAATATGATATATCCTTAAACCCTAAGAAACATTTTTTTTTTGTCGAGGAAGGTAAGTTGTTAGACCACATTATATATCAAGCAAGAATTCACATAGATCCAGAAAGGATTAAGGCTATAGCTCATCTTCTATTACCTCACAACAAAAGGGCTATGCAATCATTTTTCGGGAAAATCAATTTTGTGAGGAAATTCACCCCGGATTTCATGGAAACTATCAAACCCTTAAAAAAAATGATTCGTAAAGATGTTGAATTTAAGTGGGATAATGAATGAAAGAAGGATTTCAGAAATATTAAGACTACAATATCTCAAGCCCCAGTGTTGCAAAGTCCCGATTTCAACAAAGATTTTTTCCTCTATACTTTTGCCTCCGACCAATCGTTAGCTGCAGTATTAACTTAGAAGGATGATGACAACAATGAGGCCCCAGTGTCATTCATGATCACTAATCTCCAAGGTGTCGAACTAAATTACCCTACTATAGACAAGCATGCTTATGTAGTATACAAGGCAGTAAAACATTTTAGATCTTACATCCTCAAGAACCATACCAAATTCATTGTGCCTCACCTTTCAATCCGATCCTTGTTTACTCAATAGGAGATGGGGGAAAGAAGAGGAAACTGGATGGCAATAGTCTAAGAATTTTATCTAGATACAAAACCTACTAAACTAGTTAAAGGACAAGGGTTATGCAAAATGGTATCCCAAGCTCAGGACCAAGTAAATGACGACCCTATATGGGAGAATGAATTGGCATTATGGTGTGGCGAAGCTTCATACATCTCCCCAGGGAAAGAGTCTTGGTATGAGAAACTGACATATCTCTTGCATCATGGGACTTGCCTAGAAAACCTAAACCCTAGGGAAAGGAGAGATCTCAGGTTAATTATGATCTTCTGTGATTAGTTATGATGGAGTACTTTAAAGATGTCTCAAATGCAAAGATGCAGACAAAGTCATGAAAGAGCTACATGATGGTCATGTAGGTGGACATTTCACAGGAAACACCGGCTCATAAAATATTGAGAGATGGTTATTATTTTCCTACTCTATTCAAAGACGCTCACACATATGCTAGAAACTATAAGACTTGTCAATTGAGCGTGGGGAGGGAAAAGAGAGAACTTGTCCTACTCCACCGGTAGCCGTCTCTAGGCCATTTGAGCAATGGGGGTTAAATATCATAGGAGAAATTACACCAAGTTATTGAAAACATCATAGTTAAATACTTACTGCCACTGATTATTTCACTAAATGGGTAGAGGCCATCCCTTTGACTCATGTAAACGAGAAGGTGGTGATCCAATTCATAGAACAACAACTGATCACAAGGTTCAGTGCCCCTTTTGTCCTTGTTTTGATGATACAACTTATTTTTCTTCCACCTTATTAACAGAGTTTTCCCTGGACAAAGGAATCATAATTAGATAATCTACAAACAATTATCCACAAGGAAATGAAGTGGAAAAATCAACTAATAAGAACGCAGTGAGAATATTAAAGAAAACAATTGCAGACAACTAGATGAATTGACATAATTCACTTCATAATTATTTATGGGCTGATAGAGTCACACCCAAGGAATCTATAGGGAATACCCCATACTTTCTTGTATACGGACAGGAAGCCATTCTCCCAAATGTGATTTATCTTCCATCTCTTCAACTTGTTCAGGATTCCAGAGGGTAGCCCTCATCAGTCATACAACAAAGAATTGACACCCTGCTCATGCTAGAAGAAGAAAGGGAGAAAGAAAAATGAAAGTTCATATCTCATCAGCAGATAGTGAAAAGGTTGTTTGATAAACATAGGGCCAAATATAAGAATTTTGAGGTAGGAGACTTAGTCCTAAATTGGGACAGAGCAAATGAGCCTAAAGCAAAACATTCTAAGTTTCAAAATATATGGCTCGGACCTTTCGAGGTGGCTGAGAATATTGGGTTAGGTATGTATCAACTGCAGAATATGAGGGGGGAAGTTGATGCCCTCCCAGTGAATGGCCGGGCCATGAAACAATATTTTCATTAAAAAACTAAATTGCGATGTTTTTGTTTATGTTTTTATGTTTTCATGATGTTTATTTTAGATACGCCGATTGTGACATGCATTTTTTTTTATCTTTTTCTATTTGTATGTTTTGCGCTTTTGAATATTGTGTTTAGAAAAACAATGGTTGACCTCAAAACATGCGATATGATGAACTATGTTCCTAACTCATCGCTCACATACAACATAATAAATGCTGAGGGGACCTATGGTTGTTTCGAGGGGTTATCTTCCTAGCTTGAACATATTAAAAACTTTGGAGAAATGCAAAAGTGTCTACCTGGTGGTTTGGTGAAACCTTAAATGAAAATATGGTAAGATGGAAAGGATTACATGTACCTGAGAGACAAAGATAGCAAGTTTCACCTTAACCATTTCATTTTGCAAACAACAGACGTCCTCCTCTCCCACTCGGTCAAGGAATTCTGCTGAAATAAAAATGAAATATATCAAATGAGCACACAGTAGGAACGGTTATTCAGATAACTCTATCATGGAAATGGATACTCACTGGAAGCGAAGCAAGGTCTGTGAATCCGGGGTGACTTCGTCGGGGCTATGGATGCTCCCTGGCAACAGAGCAACACCGTTGAAAGTGAATAAGGGTAACTAAAAGGGCCTAGTGCCAGTGAATTCTTTACTAGAATCTTGTCAAAGGGGGCATGAGTCAGGGTTACAAGAAAATAAGGTTGAATAAAGGTTGAAAATTGCGTAGGCAGGCCCAGATGCATCAACTGGAGAAATTTCAAATGAAAGGGTAAAAAAGGCTCTGATAAAAAAAAAAACAATTAAGATCCTAACTAGATTTTGCATCAGTCGAGCTCGAGGAAGGAACAAATATTTTGTTTTGACCCAATAAGTCACCATTTGTTGAGCACTCAACACACCCTAAAAAGCCTATGTCAATTTTTTGCTTTTTGGGTACCACTTGATCTTTGTGTTGCCTGTTTCAACTTCATTTTTTTGTGAAAATTGTTGTGCCTTTGCTTATTATCATGACTCTCATTAGTTTTTCAGGTTTGTTTGAACTTATGAAACCCCATGAATTTAAAAAATCCTTAAATCCTGAATAAAGAATCAAAATCCAAAACAATTCACCCGATATACTCAAATTCGACGTCTGAATACATTCAAAGAAGGAAAAAAGCCACTCGGGAAACCTCAGTCACCAAGCGTCGATCTCTATTGGAATTAGAAAAAGAAAGTTTTGTTTGCACCAAAGGTTTGCATAAGGATATTGCCGATAGTCGATTTCTCATCGACATTGGTAAAATACGAGGGGAATAGACGTTAGCGAAGAAAGAAACGATATCATTGATAGTCGATACCCGATGCGCCTATCAGAATCGGGGAATACCTAAAAAAATTGCGATGAACATTCTGACTACGCTAAAGAGTTCTCTCGATCGTCGATCCCCAATGCATTTCGGCATCAGATCTTTTTCAAGGAAGCTAATCCGTAGAAAAACATGTGATAGGTATCGTCGATTGGCAATCCCGGATACTTTTCGGCATCAACAAGTTAAGATATGTTTTAAACCGAATAACTTAATAAAAGCCCCGACTCCAATTAATACACACCTCTCCTTATAACCACCACTTGTTATATTAATAAACAAAATTTAAAAAAAAAACCTTCACTTTATTACATTATTTTATTAAATCTAAGATATAATACATTATTAATATTTTTTATTAAAATTCTAGGGATTCACCCAAACAAATTTAGGGTTCCCTCCGCTCTACTTTAGTATTTATTAGGGTTCTTCTGTTTTATTTATCTCGGGTTTTTATGTCCTGAAGATGGATACTGTTGTGGATCCAAAATGTCGACGAAAAACTGATAACACTGTGGTTCTTCCGAATTCTGAAAAATAATACACATGGATTAGGCCACTTGTCTCAACACCACATGTATTTTCCAGATTGGAGAACCGTATGGTCTAGTTTTATCCCAATTCCATTCTTGTTTCCCTAGGTCCAAATCATACCTCCGAGTCAACATTGCCATGACAACATTGTACGCTGAGATTGATCGGCGTCCGAGTTTTTGCGAGGAACATCGACGAAAACGTTCGTAGCACATCCCCGATCCACCCACTGAGAAAGCAGCACGATGGGACGTTTTAGTGTTAGATATGATTATATTTGGAGCATTTAAAGGGTTAATTAATACTAAATCTTGCATTATTTTTTACCTTGTGCGCCAATCAAAATAGCCATTTAAAAATCCCCGATAGACCACATCACTCTCCGTGCCTCCGCCGTCAACCCACGATGAATTTAATTTGCAGAGATTCAGCGTCATATTTTTTTTAATTTCACTCATCACCCGAATTCAATGACTGATGCGACACAATAAGTTATTCTTTGGTTTAAATTCTCTTGAACCATTGTAAATAAAATCATTCTATGCACAGAAATTCGGAGCATTCGGAGAAACAAGACAAGCAATTCGAGAGTTGCAGAGATCCCATGAGTATCAAATAACCAGGTCTAACAAGATTACAGGTATGTATCCAAGTCTGTGTATTTTACATGTTTACACTCCATATACTTTTTATCCTATTTTATTCTTTACGCAGTCTCTAAAGGTGATTTCGATTGCAGGAAAAATGCCTCCAAGAAAGCCAACCACTAGATGATTGTCGAGGGTACCGAAGCTGAAAGAACCAGATTTAGGTGAAGGCTCCTCTCTAGGGGTCGCAAGACAATTGGAATTCACGCCAAGACTGGAGCATGTCATCAAAACATCAACAAAGAAAGATTTTGTCCAGCCTCCGACCTTTGGAGATACAAAGGCAAGCACAGGGTTCAAGACGACACTCTTGCATTAGGGAGAACTCTTCAAAAAGATCAGTCAGGAGGAATTCCCAGAACATATCCCGCACAATGACCCAGATGTGAGAAAGCTCGATGACAAAGTGTTTCCAAATATCTGGTGGTCATACCTACACATGGTAGCAAGAAAAACCCATGTGTTTCCCTATATAGAACTCCTAAAGTGGCTCATCGACCACACAGACACACATAAGTGTTTAATCAACGATGACAATGGTGGGTGTGTTGAGGTGTTCGTGTTGGTAGAGGTTCAGAAATGCTACAAACTCTGAGACCCCGAGGAGCGGTTGAATACATATTTTGTTGTGAATTTCTATGAGCGCGACGACACCAGCCAAGTGATGGCCTCATGGTGGAGGGAAGACAATAAATACACCAACCGAAGCATTGGCTGGTACCAGACAACCAACTTAAGGGAGCCATACATTTACTTGATGACTCTCATCTTCTGATTGTATGGAGAGAAGTATTGCTCCAGATTTTCAGAGGCATGGATGCCCTTAGCTTACATAGTGGCTATATTTGGGAGTGGTTTCAACTAGGGGGTGATCATTTCGAAAAAACTGACCATCTGTATACAACAGGCTCAGACACCGAAGGAAGGAGAGACACCAGCCTTCTACATGGCATCATATATACTCGATGTCATGTGTGTTAGAAACATTTTCGTCAGCATGAACTTGAGCTGGTACGTCACAGATCTCCCGGTCCAAGTATATTTTAGCATCTTATGGGAGAACAGGTACAAGATGTCTTGCTCTCTCATCTACGATGAATTCATCTCACAAATTTATTTCATTATTTTTAAGAAAGAATGCCCGAGATTATTGGTTTCGTCCAAGAAAATGATATCAAAGGTAGGCCATTGGTACTTAGATGAGTGTGATACCTACATTAGGGTGTTTGGGGTCACCAGAGCACCACATCTCCTGCAGGCGCATGTCCCTGACCGTCTTGTAGTGGGAGAGATATGCTACCAGACCGTCTTGCAAGGCTACAATGCCACCCTAGTCAAGGATAAAAAGCGGGCGTTTATACCTTATGGATTCCATGTAAGATTCTATTTGGTGAAGGACACCGCTCAAGCCAAACAAGAAGGGTTGAACCAATTGGAGGTCAGATTCTAGACTGACCGATTCTGCAAGCATGACCTCAAGGGTCTAGTCTTGAAACACGCCTCGCAAGTGTCATCCTGTTGGCCATATGCCCATGAGAAATTTGAAGATGAAGTCTTCACAGAAAATTCCCAAGACTGGGATGAGGTGGTGGCAAGTATGGCCGACCCCAAAATGACCAGGTTCAGAGCCATGAGCCTGGATGAACAGGTGACAACCATAGAGGAATCATCTCAATAGGCCCTCAGAGCCAGGGAAGAAATGGTAGTGGCAAAAGCAACAGAAGTCCCCCTGGTAGCCTTAGCACAAGATATAGGTTTCCCTATGAATCAGGACATGCGGGAGAGGGGATTTCTAATGATAGAACATGCGCAATGAATAATTGATCAGCTACAAGATGAACCAGACCTCAAGGAATGACAAGGTCCCCTGTCGATAACCCATATGGAAGCCAGACAGGACCAAGCGGCCCTGAATTAATAAACATTGATGAACTTGCCGGGTTAGATGACCCTGAATTGATAACGCCACCGACCGAATCACCGGCAAGTGTTTCAACTCGATCAGAGATAGTCAAAACACCAGGGAGAGAAAGTGCGTCGAACCCCTTAAGTGAATTGATAAACATCTATGATGACAAAGAGAGCCCAGAGGTATCCCTGGTGACCCCTATACAGATCGTAGAGGAAAATGAGCTAGAGAGGACATCTTCCCTAGCTCCTGACACTCAAATTCGAGACCTTCCAAAGAATTAACAAGAGGTCGAGAGTGACTTAGACACTGAGTTGCCCAATGCACTGGAGACCCAAGAAGATATTTCAAAGGATGAGCCAGATACCACCGAACAAAAGGAAGAATCTCCATAGTAAGAAATCAGCGTCTCAACGGTCGATTATCAAGTAATTACTGACACCCCCGACACCTCAATTTCAATCGGTACTGAACTTCTCGATGAGCAAAAACAAAAAAACCCGGACCTTCCGATCATATGGAGGAAGTTCAAGAACCTAGTATTGAACAAATATATACCATTGGGAGCCTAGGAAATATGCTTACTTGGGGAGATAAGCTAATTCTCGAGCATGTTGATGAGGTCGCTGACATACATGTCATCAATTATGACCAGAAAAGGAAATCTATTGTGCAGAGAACCACAAAGAAGAGGAGGACCACTCTAGATCGCTCCTTCCTCATCACCACTAAGGAGAGTCTGATAAATACAAAGCATGCCAAAACATCCGAACTTATTGATGCAGGGATGGCAATCACAGATGCCACCCTAGACAAAGAAAAAGGGGATGAAGAGGATTTGGCTGCTTCTTTGAAAGAATTGGAACATTTGTACCACTTGGCGAAATATTACTATGACACCACACAGACCACGGTGTACCTAAAGAGCGAATTCAAAGAGCGCTACAAAAAATTTACAGATGAACAGAACCTGTTCACTGTGAGGATAGTCGAGCTGCAAGAAGACACCCTCATGGCACTGACCACGTACGAGGATATGGAGAGGTGGTATGAGAAAGCACAACAAGCTGTGGAAAGGGTCGACTATATCAGCGCAGTTTAGCAGGGATGAGATACAAAAAAGCACGACATCCGGGTGTTAAAAGAAAGCATCCTCGATCGCATAAAGAAATCGGCCGAATATTGGGAAAAAATGGCTTAGGAAGCTCATTTGGAAATCCAAGAGAAATGGGCCAAGTGCAAGAAAAGCTAGATCAAGATCAACCAGGCAATGAGAGACATCGGCCTCCCTGAATTTTGCACACCTGATGACTTTGTTGACTTGCGCGACATAGTCAAATCACACGCCAAACAAGACTCATCATGGGCGAAGGAAATAGCAAAGGTGACAGACTTGGCGTCAAGACAGGTGCGACAGTTGATGGAGCATCTGATCAAATCTTGGGCCATGTTGCAATAATTAAGTGCCAGAATAGTCAAGTATCGAGCACAAGAAGAGAGATAAGAGAGACTCATTCAACCCCAATGGAACAACATAGATTCTCGTATGCTAACACATGCGAAGATCTCTTCATCAAGTGGTTAGAGTACGAGAAGAGTCATCCACTCAAGTGAGATCATTTGATGACTCTTTGAAGACTGATAGAATAAAGCACGATGTGGTGAATTTTGTTTTACTTAGCTGCACTTTAATAGTTATTTTTAGTTAATAGTATGTTATAAATAGGAGAGTCGACCTGCTAGCAAAGGTCGATGGTTGTTGAAAAGACCATCATTTTTGGATTTTGTAAAGAACTATTTTGTAGCTGCCTTAATTGAGAAGTCATGTTTAGGACCAGAGACAAAGTTGTGTTTTTCATCAAGAGTGTGTATGATTGGATGTGGAGAAGAATTATTCCTGATTTCATCTCTTGAATGGATGTTGTAACGAGTAAGAGCTTCTAAAACCATTGATAAGTTATATGATGCAATGCTTTATAGTTCTTATCTCTAATGATTAAAATTAAGTCATTGTGTTTTTATGTGATGGATGATTAGGGTTAAGATAATTATTTTTCTTGTCGTTGTTTATCGCATGATGTTTTCTTTCTGATAAATTGTATCTCAGTCAAATTGGAATACCAACAGGTTAATGTATTAGTACTAGGCTTGTGGTAGATCATTGTTGTCTGCATGCTAGAGTAAAAAGGGTTATCCCAAAGCTCAGCCTTCTGCAGTAGTTGAGTTCTTCCTTCTTTGTTACCTAGTTGGTTTATACTGACTTTTATCTTGTATCAGTCCCACCTATAAGAGAAAATACAAAAAAAGAGAACATCCGAACTGAAGGAGAAAACCTTCACAAGAAAATGTAAATCCCATCAATTATTTGGCGGAATCGCAATATCTAGAGAACCATTCCACTATTAAACGTTGTAGAGTCTAATTGGGCCTCAGTGGCAGGCTTGGTTCCTGTTTTTGAGTTAAAGGGATTTGGGACCCCTAAACAGTTTCGTCTAGAAATTGTTTTCCTTTCACATGCTTTGAGGAAAACTCATTTTCAAGGGGGAAGATTTGTAATATACCTAAAGTGTATTACCACTCTATAATGATGTATGATCATTTATTTTTTTCTAAGTGGTAATATAGATCGAACCTTATGTGTATTTATATATGTCCATTGTACTCCATCAATCATCATTCTCATATATATTCATATAATAAACCATTATTATTTAATATGGATATATGGGATTAGTTTATGCATTCATGTTGTTCTCATGAACTAAACAACCAAGTTCAATTCAACCATTGTCTAGACCCAACTCACTAGTAGACCTGGAATGACTTATAGCCTTTTAAAATTTGTTCTTCATCTTCTTGCAACATATCCAAAGGTATCTCAACATCACCATCATCTTTTGAATCACCATAATCCCACATTTTATGGGTCCAACAAAGCAGTCTTCACGATTGCATGATAGATGATGAAGATTTGAGTGAACATACACTAGTTTTTGTGCTTTTCTAGAGGCAAGCCAATTACTCTTATTTGAATATATGAAAATAGGTTCACTCAAATTTCTCTGACATGTTGATGAACTAGTCACCTTCATATCAAAATGGAAACACGGCCATTAAAACTTAAGATTTTATGAAATAAAATTTATTAAATAAATACATACATACAATAGATTCAAACAAAGATTTAGATTACCTGAGAAATCAAACAAATATCCAATTGATGAAGCAAAGGAGTGCTAGCTCCATATTGCAACCAAAATTATATAGGCCTAATTCTAGCCATGTTATATGAACAATCATCATATATAAAGTGGTCCTCAAATCTCAAATATGTGCAACACTCTATTTGTATGGCAATTAGATCATTGTGATCATAACACCTCTTAATGAAGGTATTCCAATCACTCATAACGCCTTCATCATTAATTGGTTTCTTATGAAACCATTTAGGGTTGAGTAAGAAAGCAATTGAATGGAAAGAGCTATGAATAATCTTCCATCTACTAAGGCTCAAGTCCCACTACATAACTAGTTTAACCATCTATTTCTATAATGTTCATTAAACACAATTTGTTGCCCCTCATTTGATTGAGGCACTCAAAAACATTCCCTAAGAATTTTTTATCTAAAAGACATCAACAACACATTTAACACCAGTTATAATGTAAATTTCGCTCATATAATTATTATTTAAGATTTTTTGAGAAGATTTATTTATAAATCCTTAATCCAAACACTAAATTGAAGTGTTCAACAAGATACCTACAAACAATCTTATCTCCAATTTTTTCAAGGCTAAAGGATTTACATGTGACTACCACCGTTATATTGTACTTGTTACTCAATTTCAATTCATGTCATGTCATGGGACAAGAGTAGGTGTACTAAAGGAACAACGAGGTCCTTATTTATGCTACTTCATCACATGAGGTTTCGGTGATCCCATAATATATTTACAACAAATATATTCGACCCATGCCACATGGAATATACTTGATGAATGTTAGTGACATAAAGTTATTGCATCCATAAGAGGAAAATCCTATCTTATAATATCGCAAAAGTCCACCCAACAACCAAAATGTACGTCTTATGTATTCGATGAATGTAATATATCTTTCATTATTTAGTTGAGGTACCACTACATGGGTATAACTCCATCAAACTCATTAAGGGTTAGGATATGGTTTTAATCGTTTTTTAATTAAAATTGAAATTTGTATTAATATATAAAAGTATGTTAAGTTGAAGCTAAACAACAAGTACATTTATTTTGGGATTTTCTCCTAATAGAGTAAATCACTAAATTCATATATAAATTCAAAAAGAGACATCGTATGGTAACATTTTAAGTTTTTCTACATGTTTCTTGCATCACTGTGGGACCAGGCGTTAGCCTGCGGGGAGTTGGGGCGATGTTGGGAATCACCCCCTTGTCACCCTCAGTACCCAAATTGACCCAAAATACATTGGACTCAAAGGAACATGTATACTAATTTAAACCTGCACGTTATCCTGATATTAGGGGATGGTGGAATTTGAAAATCTACCATTTTCCATAAGCACACCTAGATTCAATGAAGTGACATACTTTTCCAAGACATCAACTTCACCATTCAAGTCTCATTGGATGTGGTAGAGGTTTAGCACTTTGAATCAATTAAAAACCATCTGAATACGATCAATTATTCCTTGAAGTTGAATCCCCCTGGGTTAGAGAGGATCAATGCTGCTATGATGATGATTGATTAGTCATCAAAGACCATTTAATTTTTAATCTGTAATCTCTTAGCTATATTAATCCCACAACAAAGGGAGTATGCTTCAACCAGGTTATTTAATGTTTCCCTTAACTGCCAAGCATAATGCGCCATTTGGTTCCCACGGGGATCATTAAGAGTCCCCCCTGCTCCTGCTACCCTTTGGTTATTCTAGGAAGATCCATAAAAAAACAAGATATGTCTCTATTGTTGTATCCTCCATTTTGAAATATTAGATAGTTCCATTCTAATTTTCCATTTTTGCAAAGGTTTTAACCTAAGAGGGTGGGACTACCTCACTTCGTCTAGACGAAACTTCTCAAGCCATGCATGCTCATGATTTTCCAACAAGGAATTTTTTCCCTATATTCTGATTGCAAATATTCCAACATAAGAGCCATGATCTTAAGAGTTGTTTCTCTTGGTTTAATGTCTTCACCTTTGAAATTTTTCTTATTTCTTTCCAACCATATTTTCCATCACATAAATTTTGGCAAAGCATACCACACTCTCAAAAAATTATTCTTATTTTGTAATGAGTAATCGTACCTCCTCCCCCAATGGAAAAACATTTATTCCCAAGTAGTGGGTTGTCCCACTCGATGCAGTAAACTTGCACATGTTGTATCCCACACTTCTATGGCATATTGGAATCCAAAGAACATATGCATAATTGGTTTGTTTGCACCAACACACAAGGCACATTGGAAAGGTCCAGTAATTCCTCATTTTCCTAAATTTTTCATAGTGAGGACTTTACCTTGTGCCAATGTCCAGCAAAAAATATTTACCTTCAACAAGCCATCATTTGACCAACATTTTTTCCACAGAGGATATCGTTTCACATGGATATATTATTCTAATAAATCTCAGTATAGAAATTTGACTGGATTAAATGCATTACAACATCCCCTTCGATCCTTCTCCACAACATTTGTTGGAGCACAACCAAAAAGAGGAAGAAAAAAATTGTGAACAAGAGAAGAAGAGTTTGTAGGGTAGAGACCAAATGCCAACCTTTCCAAACTCCATATCGGACATCCACTCTGAGATGTCATGCAATGTTTTCTAGTGCATACTCTCCATCCATAAACTAGGAGGTGTAAGCTTTGCTCTGTCTCTCAGGGGTCACTTGCCATTTATACTATCTAGCCATATATGCACACATTTCCCATTTCTTGGAGACCATGTTAATAATTCTTTAAGTAGTGGTGTTGCAACCTTAAGCAATATGAAAACATGAGTTTAATCATTAAAACCATATGTTTAAAACATTATTTTTTTATACTTAATTTAATATGTTATTATTTTTTATTGTTATATATTTAACTAGCATACACCCTAAATGGGTGAATGGGAATGCTGAAGTAATGAAAGTACAATAAATAAAACCTACTTTGAAGCAAAGTTAGATATACTTTTATATAATTTTTAGAAAGTACAATAAATGAAACTTGAGCTATCCCTAAACCATAATCTAACCAACATATTACAACATATTGTAATATGACTAAAAGTCACATACATGCATCACTCAATCCACAAAAGTTGCATTGTAAAAGACAAAGTTTAAGTTTAAACTATTAGCAACAGCATGCATTGAAAACCAATCTTATCGAAAAACCTTAAAAGAGACAAACTGATTAATTTTTTAAAACTTTAAATGAATTTTGAATCATAATAATCATTCTTATAGAATCTAAGGGTATATATTCAAGTTCAGTTTATAATATGTATTCAATTAAATCTTTATATATCTTTAGCATAACATTATATTCTTTGTATAAAATTATTTTCAACAAAATAAATAATTCAATTAAAAATAAAATTTAAAAATAATGTTATGATTCACTATACTTTGATATATTTGGCCCTTAGGGTGTAGAGCAGTTGATGATGGAGTGTACTTTTAAGGCATTCCGTTATGTGAAATCACTGGTTCGAAACACCTAATTACCTTGTGTGTCATGTATGGGGCATCATGGGCACACCTAGAGGTTATAGTGGTAGCAGTCAAATAACTTGACCCTGTGTCATGTGAGTATGAGCCCGACTAATTGTCAATTCCATCAATCACAAAAAATAATAATAATAATTTTATAATTCTTTATAACCTTAATCATAACAATTTGAATAATAATGGGAGGAGAAGGAGACGATGGCAAGAGGAGTTGGTTAGGGTTTGGATAGACGAAAGCAACAAACAACAACTCAGAGACCATGAGCACAAGGATATGAAGGAATCAAGGAAGGATTAGAACTAGCACAACAATGGAGGGAAACAAGAAGGAGGCGACAAAGCCTCTAGGGAAAAAGAAAGTTATGGACACAGTAACCTAGGCATCAAAAGAAGGGAACAATACAAAATCATTTAAGGAAGCAGTGTCAGGGGGACCCTGCCTGACTACCAAAAAAAAAGGAAAGGACAAGGCACAATCGACTTAGAAAGAGGGACAAATCCAAGAACATGACAAAAAGTTGCAAAATGGATGTCTTCCGAAAATGATGGAGAACCCGAGATACAAGGCCACATCCCCGTGTATCAGAGAGTATATCCATCATATAAAGTGTAAATGTGTTGAACCTGCACATAATAGATCTAGCTAGAAAATACTACACATATTTGCAGAGACAAATTTAGAAAGAAGAAGCAAGAGAGAAAGAATAGAAGAATTCTCATTAACCGTAATCAATAATGAATAACTTACACATGATATACTCTATATAACTCAATGAATGCGCACTATAAGAGAACCAATGCACCATATTGGTGGTCTAGAGTGATCTGGACACACACCAATAGTTACAGGAGTGAACTTCCACCTAGTCTAGTCTCTCAGACAGTTATGAGAGTGAACTGCCACCTAGCTAAGTTAAGTAGTCAACTAGTCTTCAGTTAACTAGCTGAAATAGAGTGTAGTGAGGAGTAGATCAAGGAATCAAGGGTAATGCGCTAGTCTGGTGATGATCCCAAGGAAAGTGCGCATTATCATGGTGATGATCCCAATTTTGCATGGTGACAAAACCAATGCAACATCTAGACTCAACTCAACTTGTCAAACTAAAGTGTCAACTGAAAGAGAATATTCTTCAAGTCGAATATTCTCTCCTAAAATATAGGATACTGGATAATGACTAATTATGACTAATAAACAAGGAAAAACCTTAGGAAAAATAAATCCTAGGTGTGTGTGAAGTAACTCCAACACCCCCCCTTAACATCACTATGGTGAAAATAAAGAATGGGTCCTGGCTACGAGGCCATGTTAGGTACCCAAATACAAAAGATACACTGAAATAAATGAGGAAAGAGGGAAAACCTCATGGGAAGAAACCCCCCCCTCAAATTANTAAAAAGAAGAACTATAGTTGCTAGGCAACTGTGTCCTTCACTCCAAGACGACTTTGTAGAGAATGGAACTTCTGCTCAGTGAAGGTCTTGGTGAAGATGTTTGTCATGTGTTCTGCAGAAGGGAAAAAATGCAAGTCGATGATACCCTCATGTACTAAGTCCCGGATGTAGTGCATGTGGATCTCGACGTGCTTCTTCCACTGCCTCTGAATTGGATCTCTGCAGAACTTCAGAGTGCTCTGGTTGTTGTAACCTTAAGCAATATGAAAACATGAGTTTAATCATTAAAACCATATTTAAAACATTAATTTTTTATACTTAATTTAATATGTTATTATTTTTTATTGTTATATATTTAACTAGCATACACCCTAAATGGGTGAATGGGAATGCTGAAGTAATGAAAGCACAATAAACAAAACATACTTAGAAGCAAAGTTAGATATACTTTTATATAATTTTTAGAAAGTACAATAAATGAAACCTGAGCTATCTCTAAACCATAATCTAACCAACATATTACAACATATTGTAATATGACTAAAAGTCACATACATGCATCACTCAATCCACAAAAGTTGCATTGTAAAAGACAAAGTTTAAGTTTAAACTATTAGCAACAACATGCACTGAAAACCAATCTTATCGAAAAACCTTAAAAGAGACAAACTGATTAATTTTTTATGTAAGACTTTAAATGAATTTTGAATCATAATAATCATTCTTATATAATCTAAGGGTATATATTCAAGTTTAGTTTATAATATGTATTCAATTAAATATTTATATATCTTTAGCATAACATTATATTCTTTGTATAAAATTATTTTCAACAAAATAATTAATTCAATTAAAAATAAAAATAAAAAATAATGTTATGATTCACTATAATTTGATATATTTGCCCCCTAGGGTGTAGGGTAGCTGATGATGGAGAGTACTTTTAAGGCATTCCGTTATGTGAAATCACTAGTTCGAAACACCTAATTACCTTGTGTGTCGTGTATGGGGCATCATGGGCACACCTAGATGTTATAGTGGTAGCAGTCAAATAACTTGACCCCGTGTCATGTGAGTATGAGCCCGACTAATTGTCGATTCCACCAGTCACAAAAAATAATAATAATAATTTTATAATTCTTTATAACCTTAATCATAACAATTTGAATAATAATGGGAGGAGAAGGAGACGATGGCAAGAGGAGTTGGTTAGGGTTTGGATAAACGAAAGCAATAGACAACAAATCGGAGACCACGAACGCAAGGATAGGAAGGAATCAAGGAAGGAGCGGAACTAGCACAACAATGGAGGGAAACAAGAAGGAGGCGACCAAGATTCTAGGGAAAAAACAAGGCATGGACACAGTAACCTAGGCATCAAAAGAAGGGAACAATACAAAATCATTTAAGGAAGCAGTGTTAGGAGGACCCAGCCTGACTACCAAAGAAAAAGGAAAGGACAAGGCACAACCGACTCAGAAAGAGGGACAAATCCAAGAACATGACAAAAAGTTGCAAAATGGATGTCTTCTGAAAATGATGGAGAACCCGAGATACAAGGCCACATCCCCGCGTATCAGAGAGTATATCCATCATATGGAGTGTAAATGTGTTGAACCTGCACATAATAGATCTAGCTAGAAAATACTACACACATTTGCAGAGAGAAATTTAGAAAGAAGAAGCAAGAGAGAAAGAATAGAAGAATTATCATTAACCGTAATCAATAATGAATGATTTACACATGATATACTCTCTATAACTCAATGAATTCACACTGGAGGAGAACCAATGCACCATATTGGTGGTATAGAGTGATTTGGACACACACCAACAGTTACAGGAGTGAATTGTCACCTAGTCTAGTCTCTCAGACAATTACAAGAGTGAACTACCACCTAGCTAAGTTAAGTAGTCAACTAGTCTTCAGTTAACTGGCTGAAATAGAGTGTAGTGAGGAGTAGATCAAGGAATCAAGGGTAATGCGCTAGTCTAGTGATGATCCCAAGGAAAGTGTGCATTAT
Source organism: Picea sitchensis (assembly GCA_010110895.2). Classification (NCBI taxonomy): domain Eukaryota; kingdom Viridiplantae; phylum Streptophyta; class Pinopsida; order Pinales; family Pinaceae; genus Picea; species Picea sitchensis. The sequence continues at coordinate 105,759 of SNQJ01S0002835.1, forward strand.
CATGGTGATGATCTGAATTTTGGTGACAAAACTAATGCAACATCTAGACTCAACTCAACTTGTCAAACTGAAGTGTCAACTGAAAGAGAATATTCTTCAGGTGAAATATCCTCTCTTAAAATATAGGATACTGGGTAATGACCAATTATGACTAATAAACAAGGAAAAAATTTAGGAAAAAGAAATCCTAGGTGTGTGTGAAGTAACTCCAACACCCCCCCTTATCATAACTATGGTGAAAATAAAGAATGGGTCCCGACAATGAGGCCATGTTAGATACCCAAATACAAAATATACACTGAAATAAAGTGAGGAAAGAGGAAAAAAGGAGAAAATCTTGGAACCCACACAAGTTACACAATGTATGTAAAAATTCTGGTTGCTGAGCAGCTGTGTCCGCTCACTCAAGATGACCCGTGAGAATGTATGTAAAAAAAGAACTACAGTTGCTAGGCAACTGTGTCCTTCACTCCAAGATGACTTCGTAGAGAATGGAACTTCTGCTCAGTGAAGGTCTTGGTGAAGATGTATGTCGTGTGTTTTGCTGAAGGACAGAAATGCAGGTCGATGATACCCTCATGTACTAAGTCCCAGATGTAGTGCATGTGGATCTCGATGTGCTTCTTCTGCTACCTCTGAACTGGATCTCTGCAGAACTTCAGAGTGATTGAATGATGAAACTGAATGCCCAACTCAGTGAGAAAATGTTGTAGCCACATAGCCTGAATAGTTATGTTAAATACCCCTCTGTACTCTGCCTCGGCTGAAGATAGAGCAATGGCAGCTTGCTTCTTTCTCGGCCAACAGATAGGCCCGAAACCAAGACTGAGTGAGTAACCAGATTTGGACTTACGATCAGTGTTATCGCCAGCCCAGTCAGAATCAGTAAACCCGATGAGATCTAATGTAGAGTCTGCTACATAATGAATCCCAAAGGTGATTGTGCCCTGTATGTATCGAAGGATACACTTTGCATCTTTCCAATGTAATTCATGCGGCTCCCGCATGAACCTGGAAACTATGCCAACTACATAGGAGAGGTTTTGTCTGGAGTGTGTGAGATACAACAAGCTCCCCACTAGCTATATGTATAGTGTGTTGTCAACCAGTGGAGTCTCCCTGACATCCTCAAGTTTGACTCCTGATAGGAAAGGAGTCAGAGTAGACTTACAGTCTGTCATGTGAAATCTCTCAAGGAGATCTCGTGCACACTTGGCCTGAGATAGTTTAATGCCCGATGCATCCTGACTCATCTCAAGTCCAAGGAAGAAGTGTAGTAGACCCATGTCCTTCATCAAAAACCTATCTTGTAGAATCCTCTTGACTGCAACAATCACTGAAGTCGAGCAACTGATGATCAGAAAATCATCAACATACAGAACTAAGAGTAGAAGTGAATCATCCATCCTGATCATGTAGACATTCGGGTCTGATTTACAACGTACAAAGTTCTGTGACAACAGGTAGGAGTCCATCTTGGCATACCATGCCATTGAAGCCTGTTTGAGGCCATAAAGGGACTTCTTCAGTCAACAGACCAAAGATGAGTCCTCCATAAATCCCTGGGGTTGCTCCATATAGATCTCCTCAGAGAGATTACTATGAAGAAATGCATTCTTCACATCCATTTGATGGACTTTCTATCCCTTGGTTGCTGCAATAGCAAGTTCCAATCGTATGGAATCCATCTTCGCTACTGGAGCAAAGGTCTCATCATAGTCAATACCATGTGCCTACTGAAATCCTTTGGAAACAAGGTTGGCTTTGTACCTCCTAATCTATCCATCCGCTGCGCTCTTGGTCCTGTAGACCTATCTGCATCTGATAAGTTTCCTCCTAGAAGGAATGGGAACCAGATCCCAAGTTTCGTTCTTGAGGAGGGAGTTGTACTCCTCTTGCATGGTGGATTCCCAAAAGGAATTTCCAAGAACCACACCATAAGACTGTGGATCTGAAGATTGAAACAAGAAAAGATGCATGGAAGGAAATGGTTCAGTGGCAGTGAATGCAACAAGAGGCTCCTCGAAATCAGATCGAGTCCTCCTAGTATCGACTGGAGCACCAACGAGATCCCCTACATCCTGAAGAGTAGTTTGTGCCCACTTGGGCCTCTGTTATGGATCTACAACTACATCTAGATTATCTGAATATGAATCTGACTGTACTGACTCTGAATCTGAATCTGACTGTACTGACTCTGAATCTGAATCATTTGATTCCTATGAATCAAAACTCTCATCTGAATAAGATTCGGCATGTTCATGCTCATCATCTCGGAAAGGTGGAAGATTGAAGGTGTCTGCATGTAGTTGATGAGGTACATGCAAGACACTTTCCTTGAATTAGACACTACGCTCAATGATGAGTCGGTTCGAGGAAAGATCAATAAGCCTATATCCCTTCACATCGTCGGGGTATCCAACAAAAATACACTCAATGCTATGTGGATCAAGTTCCTTCCTCTTTTCAGAAGGAATCTGGGCCCATAGACAAAAACCGAAAATGCAAAAGTGGGTCGCTTTCGGTATGAGGCCGCTTCAAGCCTCGTAGGGGGTCTTATCCTTAACAGATCTATGGGGAGATCTATTTTGGATGTATGTTGAAAAATCAAGTGCTTCGGCCCATAGTCTCTGTGGTAGTGACTTTGCATGCAACATGCAAGATACCATCTCCTTTAGAGATCTGTTTTTCCGCTCAACAACTTTGTTTTGCTGCAGAGTATAGGGAACTATGTGTTGCAACTGAATCTTGCCTCATGGAAAATAGTATGGACCTTATGATTGACATACTCTCCTCCATTACCAGTTCGAAGGACTTTGATCTTCTGTCCGGACTGTGTCTCAACCAGGGATTTGAAATCTTTGAGGTGTTGAAAGACCTCAGATTTTTGCCTGAGAAAGTAAATCCATGTAAAACGTGAGAAATCATCAATAAAAATGAGAAAAAACCTCGCTTTGTTGATAGATGGATGCGGAAAAGGACCCATAAGGTCACTATAGATCATATATAAAGGCGCGGAATCTCTCTGAGACTTTCCTTTGTCAAATTTCTCTTGAGGGTGTTTTTCGAGAGCACATCCCTCACATACTCCCTTGGAGAAATGGAGGTCTGGTAGACCATCAACCAATCTTTTCTTTCTAAGTTGTTGCATGTATCTAAAATTCAAATGTCCAAACCTTTCGTTCCATATCCTACTACTTTCATCAGCATGAGTAAGCAGTAAAGCAGAATCAGATTCAATGAATTCAAAAAAAATATATAATCTAGACTGATGATTTACCTCAACGGTAGCAACCATGGAGTTGGTTTGCATGTCATAGATGTCCATGGAATTTGGTGTGAATATGAATTTCTTTCCGGTGTTGGAATTTTTCATCTGATACACAGAGAGAAGTTTGAAGAAAAGTTTGGGAACGTGCAACACATTCTCGAAGCTTCCGTTGGTGAGTTCAATCCTTCCTTTGCCGGTGACTTCGACATAAGAATTGTCCCCCATAAGAATATGAGGACCTTCGCATGCATTCAATGAAGAATATAATGCTTTTGAGGCAACAATGTGATGTGATGCTCCTAAATCTATGATCCAAGCATCGTGAGAGGAGTTGATGGCAATCAAGGCATGGCTAGAATTGCCTTTCTCGAGATTCAGATCTTCTGGCTTCTTCTTCTTGGCACCCTTGAGGATGCGATATCCAAGGTTGTTTTGCTGAAGTATTTGAGACATTCGATATATATTTTTTTGCATGCATGTGGATTCTAGATGGAATCCTTTGTGACAATATGTGCATTTCTCCCCTTTTCCCCTTTGGATCCGGAGGCATCGGTGAAGGGTTTTGTGTACCCTTCCTTCTTAGGATGTGCATGAAATTTTATTTTGTATTTATCTTTAGATTTCTGATATTTATGGCTGCCATCTTGCAGAGTTAGTGCATGTGCCTTTGGGCCTTTGATTTTGCCCATGTTGATGAGCTTGGTTTTCTCTTGTGTCAGAGTTTCGATAAAGTCCTCAAGAGAAGGCATCTTCCAGGTGGCTCCAAAGGAGAATATGATAGAATGGAATGTTGATACAAACACAGATAATTCAAGACCAAGTTTGGAGAGAAGGGTGAGAACCATTTGTTTCTCCTCCTTAGATTTATCAACCCCGCAATCTTTGAGTTGCAACAATAAATCCTTGAATTTTGTAAAGAAATCTTGGANGAATTTTGTAAAGAAATCTTGGATATTGTCGAAGCTTTTTGGATCCAATGTGAGTAGTTCCACTTCCATCATGTGTCCCCTCATCTCATCCTGTTTGCCAAATATCCCTTCCAAGGTGGTCCAGGTTTCATTGGGAGTCTTACAGGAAGATATGTGAAGAAGGAGATCGAGAGAAATAAGACTGCAAATCGTTCCGAGTGCTTCATGCATCCGATTTAAGTACTTGGATTTTTCTATGGTTGTTGTCAGTTTTGTATCTGTATTCAAGGTTAACCTATACAATCCTTTGGTTCAGATATGAATAATTATTCTCTCCTTCCATGCAAAGTAGTTGTAAGGTGTAAGAATGAATTCTTTTTGGAAATCCATCTTTTCGCTATCTTCAATCTTTTGTACCTGCAATTGTGATGACATTGTATGATGAGAAAGGATGAAAGCTATGAAGTAGTTAGTTTCTATCTTCAAGTAAATATTGGATTTTCCCTTACCTTGTTCAAGAGTAATCAATGGATTTGGAAATGGTTTTATTTTCACATTTTCTAACAATAATGAATATCTCACATAATTGCAAATACAAATCTGGACACGAGATGATTTTGATTCTTGAAGTTTGGCTAGCTAACTAAACATTGTATACCATTCACCAATTTTATATTTTGATTCCTATAATTCAAGGAGTTTAATAAACATATTTTGAATTATCTTGGGTCGATCAATTTCTCTATATTAATAAATCCGTAAATTACTTGCTTGGGAAATCAAAACCTGGCATGGATAATTATAATATGTGGGTTGTTTATAGCTTGGCCTAATGTCATACCTACCATCATAGCTTTTTTTACATGAATAGACACCTAACTTAAGATGTCTCATGTCCATTTTGGAACATTTTGCAAATTTGTAAGCTCTAAGCCATGTACCTGCCATCATATTGTACTTTCATGAAAGTTACATTGCTTCTAAAAGCTATCACTAAATTCAACTGGGTAATACAATGTTATTGAGGGTTTTGAAAGCTGGAAATGCCAATTTGGAAGAGGGATGTGGCTAGAGTAAACTTGTTTATTAGTAGCATTTCGTGGTTGAGTTTTAAATTATATACAACGTTAGAAACAACAACACCAATAGCATTATGGTCAGGGTATTGTTCGGTAGAAGCTATATTATAGCATTTTTTTAATTGTGAATCTATCAAGTAGAGCTGATAGATAGTTATCAAAGTTGTTCAAGTTTGATTTCCCTTAATTCGTAAAACAACATTCATTGCTTAGGACTTATATTACATGCCCTTGAAACCGTCCTCAAACATTTGTCTGAACTTTTGTCCATTGGTACTGAGGAATTATTGAGCAGCTGGATAAGTAAAGATAAGGACATATTACCACTATAGAAGGACAGGTGAATAGGTGGACAGGTGGTAAGACAACAATATAACTGGCACATATGCAAAGATTATTTCACACCAACTTTATAAATTAATAAATAAAACTAACATTACTAATTATCAAATACAAATATAATTTATTTCAAATAATTATAAATATAAATAAATAATTATAATTTATTCTATATTATATTTATTTGAAATCAACTTTATAGATTAATAAATAAAAATAAAATTACTAATTATCAAATACAAATATAATTTATTCCAAAAAATTATAATTACATAAATTTAAACTATTTTTAAATATACAATTTAGAAAAATAAAAAATAATAAAAAATAACTTAATTGACATTTTTACTAAAATATTTTATGTTGAATATTTTTACGATTGCAAAGTAGTTTGTACATATGGAAAGTGAGGTGTGCACACACTTTATTTATGGTGTTGTTTAGCTGTTCTACAAAATGGTTTTTTTTCATCGGAATTCGACAATATAAATCTTTACAAAATCATTATTTTTTGTTGTTTAAAATCTATTTATGAATGCATAAATGGATTCAACATGCTACAAAACTTTTGGGATATTCGAATTATACTGAAATAATCATTCAAATCTGTGAATCTAACAATTTCTCACTGAATTTCATGCAAAGATCCCCATAAAATATCATCGAGAAAAAACCATTTCGTAGAACGTTTAGACTACGACTTTATTTAAATGTTTATATGCATCATACATTTCTATCATAACTATGCATGTTTATATGTACAAAATTCATTCTTTCTAAAACATTGAAAATTAAAAATGATTGTGATAATTCTGAAAAACCTTTCAAACAAAGTTTTTATCACATGCATATTTAAATAAACATTAAAACAATTTGTTTTAATATGAAAGTAGGAAGGATTATAGTGCTATTGTTTAATATAATTCTTTTCATCCCTAGATGGGGTGACATCTAGCTAGCAAACGCAACTTGGAACTCATGCAGCGTGTGGAGTTATTACCCCCAGTCGCCAACCTCACATCCAGTCTGTTCACCATGAATAGCATTCATGTTGCAGGGATGTTAATGCACTGGTATGCCAAAGGAAATTTAATGGATCTCCGTGCGAATCAGTTACGGTGCAGTGGAGCAGGTACAAAGAATTCATTTGGCATCACCTCCGTCTTCATGGTGCTCCTCTCAGTCACTTCAATGGTTTCTATGAATGCAACCTTTCACAGGTATTCTCCCACTTCGCCTTTTCCTTTGGCTCTCATCCTCACCTGGCATTCCAAGCCTCCTTGGCATGGGAACTCTTATCTCCGTCCAATTGCCTCCAACCTTCTACGGGTGTCCATTCTCAGACTATTCCTCACCTGTGTCGTGCTCCTAGCTTTCTCTTCACTAGACCGAAAACATGGTTTTCCCCTCTGTTGTAATTCCTCCACCATGCCGAGAGAGCGAGGTAAGCCCAAAAGAGGGTCGACCTATTACAACTCCATAGATTGGCACAATCACCCAGACCCCTCGCAACCCTCTAATCTGACCACTATCTCTGCTAGCCCCTCCCGCACTTGCTAGAATTGGCTTGAGATTCCTCAACCACCTCTCAACATCCTGAACTTGCCCCCTCACCTCTCCGACACCATGCTCGACACTGGGAGCTTCCAAATTAAGGAAGAATTCATCCTCCCGGTTGGGAATTGTTGAAGCTCATCCAAAGCCTTTCAACATCACCATCCCCCCGACTCGCCCAACAATGGAGCCAGGTGGTTGTATAGTTGAGGAAGAAATCCCCCCAACTGGTTGATAGATTGGATAGCTCGAAACTGCACCCATGGGCTAGGCTTGAAAGAAACTCCACCAACAGATATTGATGCAGCCACAGTTCTTCATGAGTAAATGGTTGATACATCCACAGTTCTTCAAGAGGAAATAGTTGGGCATACTGAGAAACCCTTGCTCAACCCAAATCGTTTTTCGGATGACCACCTTCAGCTGATCTTCGAAATGCGTCGGAACCTGGAGGACCAACTTCACAATCAGAGCATCCTCAAGAGCCTCATGGACTTTTTGTTTGACTCCATGTCCGGTGCACCGGCTCAGAAGTGTTATCCGACTTGCAACCAACTGTTCGTTTTCACTTACAACAATGAAGGACGCTCGGGTTCGCTGCACCTCTAGCTTTTCTTTAATTTTTTCCTACAGGAACAAATTACAGTCAATTTTGGTTTTGTGAAAACTTTTATTTATGTCAACAATCACATCTTGGTTTCTGGCAATAGCCACGTCTAATTTTCCTTGCAAGCCACTTGCCCTGATTTCCATGCTTATGGTAGAACATGTGGTAGACTCTTAACATTGTATTGACATGGTTTTTCTTTAAGATAATACAATCTTTTTACTTACTCTATATATATAATTCTTTTCATTTGTAAAATTAAAAATATTGATTATTTTTTAATATAATTACAATTAATAAGAAATCAATCAAGTGCGTTCATGGGTTCATTCCCAACATTTCTGGTATTCTTGTTTTTTTGTTGTTTACAAATCCCACAAGCAAACTAAATGTTTGTTAAAGCCTGGAAAAGAAATTAAAGAATTCCCAGTGGGCGAGTGCGTGGGCCTCCGTAGAATTTCATTGATTAAAAACGATATATCCACAGTCAATGAAGCCAACATTATTACTATGGAATAATATCCGTCTTAGATCAATTTCTGCAAGCTTTTTAACTAATGTGAAATATCTAGCTGTATTAGATTTAAGCCAAACTTCTATAGACTCATTGCCGGAAAGTGTTGGGAATTTGAAACACCTGAGATTCCTGAATTTATCCCAGACAGACAAAGATACAAAAACTACCTAAATCATTGACCTATGTGCAAAGCCTCCAGTATCTTGATGTTAGTCAGTGCAAACATTTATGTGAGTTGCATTCGGGCATAGGAGAGCATAAATCAATGGTATATCTAAATGTCAAGGTCTGTGAAAATTTGAAGTCGCTGTCCGTGCGAATATCGAAGCTCATATGTCTACAGTCGCTGCCCGTGCGAAGGAAAAGTGCGTTGAGTTTCCAGTGGAGTTTGGAGAGCTAGCGTGGGGCATTTTGGAAACTAGAAAAGCTCATCCTAGAAGATTTTGACTGTTTGAAAAATTTTCCCTGGCTGCAAGATGAAGCAATGCCAATGTTGAGGCATTTAGAAATGAAAAACTGCAAGGAGTTAAAAGATATGCCCTATACTGGACGAAATCTATCGTTTGATGGACATTTTTGATACTTTGGTTATTTCTCATGTATACAGGGACGGGAACATGGTAGCTGATTCTTTGTCCAAATATGGATTGCTACTCTATCTTGGTCATTGGCACATAACAAGAAAAAAAAGGGGAAGACACAAATGCTTTTTTTCATCGCCCGTTTATAGAGAAACAAGGCCATCTACCGGATTGAAGAACCAAACCACATACAACAAGGTTGATCAACATTGCTTAGACTATAGCCTGTGGGTCTATATTGTTCACGAACTTTTCAGGCTTCTTCATGGATGATTTTCTCTTTTTTAGTACAGTACTTACAACTTTAAACTTTTCAGCAGCAACACAGTTGAAAGGACATAAGGAAAAGATTTTGGGCACCTTCTAAGTGTGCCTAGAAATCATCTCTAATCTGAAAAAACTTTATCTAGCTTTGTATTTATCAGGGAATTTTTTGATAGTAGTATTCCACCTTGTTTCGAGTGAGGTATTTTTAGATACATTGGCAAGGCATGTCAATTTGAGCTCACAATTGGATTTGGAAGTTATTAAAAAGAACACATAAGTTTTCTCTAATAATGTTAATCATACTAACTTGTATGACAATGTTTTCTATTAAGATTTATTTTTCTTTTCAAAATGTATATTTTTATTATCATTCTCTTGAGTTTACTAATATTTACTCCGCTTTTCAAAATGTACAATGTACAATTCTCATGGACGACACTCTACTTTTGGGGAATCCCACACTTAAGGAAGCCTGATTGATTAGAAAGAACCTAAATATATTCATGGCAACATTGGGAATGGAAATAAACAACGAAAAATCCAAAGTTTACTTTTTGAACACCCCTATCTCTCTCCAAAGGAATATTGTCTGCTTTCTTGGTTTCTAACAAGCGAGCCTTCCTTCCTCCTATATGGGATTACCTCTCCTAGAAAAATCTCCCAAAGCCTCTACCTGGAAGGAACTCTTGTCAAAGATGGACAACCATTTAAACAATTGGTCCCACAGCTTCCTTTCCTTCCCTGCTATGATTCTTTTGATAAAGTTAGTCCTTTTGGCCATGCCCCTCTACCTTTTCTAGTCCTGGTGGCACCCACAACCATCCTTCAACAATTAAGAGCCATCCAACGAAATTTCCTCTAGGGTGGGGAGAAAAGGGAGAGGAAATGGGCCTTGGTAGCATGGGAGACCATTTTCTTTCCCAAATCGCAAGGGGGGTTAGGCATTAGAGATCCTCTTAGGACATGCCAGGCTTTAGAAACCAAGCTACTCTGGAGATGGAACAAAAATACAGAGGACACGTGGGCCCAAATATGAACTCAAAAATACACCCAGAATTCCAGGGATTATGATAAGATTTGACTGGAAGGTATGCAACCATGATCCTTTATTTGGAACTACGCTTGGAAGAACAAAGGTACGGTGAAAAACCAACGTTTTTGGGAAATCCATGATGGAAAATTGGCGTTGTTCTGGGATGATGCATGAGAACAATTACCAGACCTAAAGGATAAGGATAACACTCTCATTCTTCAAAGATATATCAAAGCAGCGAATTGGACCTTAGTTCATCACTATTGGGAGAACTCCCAGAACCAAGAGGAAATGGAGGTCAAATAGTGGAAAACCCTGGAAAAATGGTCGGCTACCTAGTTAGAGCCAGGTAGAATGGAAATGGAGCAGATATTAACCCAAAGGATAATACCCTGGAAACCAAGCCCAGACATCTTGAGGTGGGGGAACAAAGGGGATGGGAATTTTACAGTTAAATAAGCATATCATCATCTACAAGAGACCCCAGATATCAATCCAAAAGAAGTATGGAAAAAAATATGGAATACACACCATTGGCCAAAAATCGCAACCTTTTTATGGTCAGTGGCTCACAGGAAAGAACTAACGTGGGACAAAATCCAAAGAAGAGGATTTGAAGGTCCTTCCATATGCATGATGTGCAGATAAGAAGCTGAAACAAAAAACCACTTGTTCAACGAATGCAAAGAAGTGTCAGAGCTATGGGACGGGGGAGAAATAATATTCAGAACGTCAGATAGAATTCGACATGACATAATTAGAACTGTAGAGGAATAGAGAGAAGAATCGTTCATAATATTTTTTTTAAATAAGATATGGAAAATACTCCCTGGGTTCATCTTATGGAATACCTGGAAAGAGAGAAACTGAAGGATCTTCCAGAATCAATCCAATAATCCCATCCAAACCTCGCAAGGTCTCCTAGGGAACCTCCAGGAATCAATCACTTCCTCAATCTAGAAATACGAAGACTGGAATCCATCCAGAGCAGAGATAGAGATCCTGAAAAACTGGCAGATACCATAGACCAGACCCGGACATAAAAGAAATAGAAAGTCAAAGAGCATGGCTAGAGGAAAAGAGAAATGGGAACCTCCCCCACAAGGTTTCATAAAATTGAATTATGATGGAGCCTTAAAGGGGAATCTGGGCCAAGCAGGAGCATAAAGTCTATTCATAGGTTCGACATGGAATATCAGGTATGAATATTCCAGTCGGTTGGAGATCAACTCCAAAAATTGAACATAACAGAGTAGAATGCTTGTGGGGATGAGGCTCAAAAAGGTGCTACAGTATATAGCTTTGATCGTGGAAGGAGACTCCAAGATTACCACGAAGGGCCTTAGAAAAATCATAAATGGTACCGACCCAGAAAGGATTTTAGAGGATTGGTGACTGTCTTATGGATACATGGAGATAGCTAGAGACATCAGAGTAAACTCTGTTGTCATCCTGAGTCATTCCAAGCGTAAGGGGAACGCAATGGTATATCATTTGGAAAACATGGCGATACACCAAACTCCATGTATGGAAAAGTGGAGTTGGACTGATGTGGGTAAAGGCCCATTAAGAGACACGATTTTGAGGTTAGTGGAGGCCAATTCCCAAGGCCGAGATTAGGATAAAACTGGCGAAGTGGAATGATTTGGAGGGACACTTTCCCTTCCCTCATGTTAAATGAAAGACAATGAAAGGAAGGTACACGAGAATTAGTATATGGACCCCATCTTGACATAAGCGAAAGTAATAGCTTCGCTCAGTCCATTCGTGGAAAATAATAATGATAGGGGGAGGAAGATCCAGGATGATACAAGGAAGCGAGAGTTAGTACAATATGTTACTAGTGTGATGCCAATGGCGTCCGACACTAGTACCTGGGGCATTATTGTGAGGAGAGCAGAGGACATAATGCATGGGATAATGAAAACCCACGCAAATTCAAGAGGGAAAATTTGGCTCCTCAGTAGAATGGGTAAGTCTATTAATAGGAAGCGCCCTGGAAGGCCTTAGGAACGGGAAAAGGATGAGTTAGAGAGGATATGGAGCGCCAGAACAGTGATTCAGAAAGGATTAGTAAGGAAAACAGGGAAGTTCAAAGGGAATAGTCTTGAAGGGGTCCTCGACCCCCTTAATAGAGGCAAACTCCCCTCTGAGCTACAAACTAAGGGGTGTATCCCATTTCTCACGCTAAATCTAGCGTAGGTTAGCTTGTTAGAGTAAGACCAAAGTCATGTTGGCAGAGGAAGAGGGTGGCAAGGAAAATGGACGTAAGAGATTTGGGAAACGTGAGGAGGATATCGGGCCAGCCCAAGTTTGTTTGGGGAAAAGCGCCGGGTTCAGGCAGTCGGGGTTAGAAAACCCGAAGAGTCGAGCACTAGCCTTCCTATAGGAGGACCCGCTCAACAGCCAGAACATAATCGACCATGTTAGAGGCCACAAAGAATTTCTAGTCTAGACTCTCGGACAAGGAAAAATGAAAAATGGAGGGGCTGTAGAGGGTTGTCGATATAAAGGGACATCAGACATTAGAGGAAGAAATCTTAGTCGAGGCTCAATAATGGGTCCCAAACCTTGGTCGGACAAGGATGAGGGAGACAAAGTACTTCGGGCTGGTTGAGGTGCACTGGTGCACCAAAGCCATGATAGCTCAGGCCATGGTTCAACAACAAAATGAATTCCTCCAAGAATTTTCTCAACAACAACATGATAATGAACAACTCATAAAATCGGTAAGATTCATGGAAGCCAAATTTGAAATTTTCTGCAAGAAGAAATTTGGTGTTTCAATCATTGAAAAAGATCATCATGAGAAGCCATAATAGACCATGCCTTAGCAGAGAAAGGAAGACCTTTTGGGGACCCAAGAGATCCCGATTGTTATTCAGAATGAGGACCATGACCATCCACCTACCACATACCTGGAGGGTCCCTCTAAGCCTTAGGGGCGGCTGAGCACCATCCCTTGGTGAAGGCTCTCCCCTGGGGGGACAATGTAGTAATCAAAGTTGGGATTGTAGCAACAACTAGAAAACCATTTTTTCTATCTCAGCATTGAACTCTTTTGTTCTAATTAAGTAAGTATGGATGGTATGCTCTCTTGGAACGATTTTGTATGGGTTGTATACCCTCTTGGGACTAAGAGCCATAACTCATGGGATAGTAGAAAGCAGGGAAAGATGTGCCCAATTTTGGGGGGGACATTTGGGATGTAAGGTTTTTTGGGGGGAAATCAAGGCACCT
>SNQJ01S0002835.1:141005-151208 GCA_010110895.2 Picea sitchensis
TTGATGAACTATCATAATAAATATTATTTTATCAAATCACAAAAATCTTAAACTTAATTAATCACTAAACATTATTTTATGGTTTAAGTGCCTCACCGTTTATAAGTTTAATCACTAAACATTATTTTATGGTTTAAGTACCTCACCGTTTATTGTTTTTGTTTTAATTTGTATGGTTTATTTTTATCACTTTAGCATTATTTATGATTTTTTTAATGAAAACTAAATAACCGATTGTCATCTCTGCATTATTGTGAAAATGTTGATTAGGACAGCAGGGGAATATCCAACATCTTATACGATGGAACTCATGATATTTATGTCACCACTTAAACGGAACCAGTTCAATTATTATGACCATATCTTCAATAATAATATTATTACCTTGACACTTTGAAGATTCCCATGTTATAGAGCAATACCCAATGTGATCTTTATTACACATCACATAAGTAAATGAAAGCAACTTTACAAAATCTTCACGAATTGCCCTAGTTTATCATTATCCATTCAACTTATTCATGCACAAATCATGATGATTGTATATATGATTTTTTTCTCAAAAGTTGTAGTTTAAATGTTATATGAAATGATTTTTTTTTGTGATATTTTTTTAGGACATTTGCTTGAAATTTAGCGAGAAATTGTTAGATTCACAGATTTGAGTGATTATTTCTTTATAATCCGAGTGTCTTAGAGATTTAGATCATGATGAATCCATTTGTGCATTAAGAAATGGATTTTAAACAATAAAAAATAGTGATTTCCTACAGAGTTATGTCGTCGGATTCCGGTGAAAAAAGTCATTTCGTAGAACAGTTAAAAAATACATTTCACAAAAGTAATGTGTAGGGAGGTTGCATAATCTATTTCCATCGAATTTTATAAGTCGATATTTTGAATTGCAATTAATATTGTTTTTTATTTGGAAAATTAAAGAAGAGAGAAGAAATTTATAGGACATTCACACAATACAACTTCTTTGCTCAATACACAAGTGAATGAAGAAAATGTGCTTTTGTGAAAAATGTATTTATATATATTCCAAATAAAACCTTGTGGGATTCTTTGTTCTTCCCTAGAATATTCGAATGGAGGGAAGTTCAATTCCTGGTAACAATAACCACTGATAACCTTGAGGGAATCGATTGTATTTGAACCTGTGAGCTATAGCCTCCCCATTGGCAACATGTTATGAGTAGATTGTTCAATTGATTGTGCTAACCCTTGGGACTAAAATGCTTGGAAACATTTCATCTTATCCTCAAACATTAAAGTGAGGATGAGATTGCTAGTACCTTACCAACCCCAATCGACCCACAAGGGACAAACATGTAACAAGTGGGATTTGAACTTAGGTGGAGATGATAAAAATTTATCCTTTTAACCACCCAAACTAAACCCAATTAACTACTTTTATAAAAAGTATTCTTAACCTTGAACAATAAGTATATAAAAAACTACATCACATACCCAATACTCATAACCCGAAAGTATAACAATTTTCTAATATATCTCTTTCTATTAAAAAAAAAAAGAAAAAACTCTCAAAATTAATCCAAACATACATAAGTTGCTCGACTATTTACGATGAAACCTTTATAAATATAAGAAAAGTAAAAACAACTCTCAAAATTAATCCAAACATACATAAATTCGTCGACAATTTACAATGAAACCTTTAAAAATATTCATAAAATCTATTGTCCATAACATAATCCTGTGTTTTTCACAAATAGACCCAAAAAGAACTCAATACAATTTCATCCAAACCCTCTTTGATCTTTCACACTTGAATTAACAGAAAAAACTATATTTATAAAACAACGGATTGAATTGTACTCTAACTATAAGGATATTGGTAAGTATATACCATATTTAACTTAGTTTTGATTCTCAAAACCTATTATACCCACACGGAACTCAAAAGTTTAATAATTTAAACCGACTTAATATGATATTTCCTTATATCCATGGAAAATAGATAAGCAATGACCTACGTTGGGGGTGATTGTGATTATGATTGATAAATGCTTTTCCATTTTCCTCTTTTAGTATTTAGTTAGAAATGGAGTGGGTTAATTTGAGAGTAATTTTTTTTCCGAGTTATCTTTTCGATAATTTTTGATAATTTTTTTGATGATTTGTTTTTAAATTTTCAATTAATCCAAAATTCTGATCGATTTTCTCTTAAATTAACTTACTCTTTTAAAAATCAAACTTTTGACATCTCTATGATATTTGATGAATACAATAATGAATATATATATTTTGAATTAAAAAAAATATCCACATATTTATTATTTTTTTGTGTTTAATATATTTATTATTTTTTTGTGTTAAATATTTGATCATTGTCTCGAAACCATGTTAAATATTTAATTTTTTTTAACTCCGTGCATCGTTTAGTTTACGAAAAGGTTGATACCCCATGTATGTCTCAAAAGGCAAACCACTAAACAAAGTGACAAAAACTAGGTATTATATTTATTTGGCACTTTTAAAATGACCATGGACCATGAAACAACTATTGTCTTTTATTACAAATTATTCTATAGCCTTTTTCTTTCATTAATTTTTTTTTCCACGAGAAAAAATTACTCTTTATATTCAAAAGGATATAAATGTCTACACGTCGGAGTTCAACGAATCAAGCCAATTCCACGAATATTTGGGTCAAAATCACCTATGGCCTAACAAATACAACAAATATAGACGAAGATCTGATATATACTAATATGAAATCAATTCAAAGATTTAACTTATATGAAGTGCCTTCCTGTCCATCCGCCCAAAATGTATAGAAAATTTGACTCGAGGGAAGGTGCAGTGCTTTTTTCGAGAGTGTGTCAGCCTCTTTGTTTTCTTCACGGAAAATGTGCTGGAAGGTAAGTTTTCTGAAGAGAAGAGTAGCGTCTTTGGTCCGTTCCTTCCAGCTATTGAGGGCTGCCACTCGAAAGTCTACCAATCCGTTCAGCCAGTCAATATTTCGCTTTTCCTTTTCTTTGTTGTTGTTATTGTTGTCTGTAATATGCCACATCATCTATCATTTTCTAAGCTTTAAAAACTACTAATTTTAATATAATATCATGACGTGGCATACGGATGTATCAGGGCCAAACAACCGCATTATTTCATGAACAATAATTGTCAATAGATTAATAAAATAATAATATATCCTAAGTATCAAATTTTATGATTTTTATAATTGATTTGACACTGAGAGAACCATATCTTAAAACTAAGAGCGCCATATGAAATATCGTCAAAGAAGTAGTAAAAAAACCACAACCTGAAAAGTTCAATACAAACATCAGCCCAATACCTAGTCAAAGGATGCTTAGGAATACAAGTTACGTGCACCAAGAGAGGCTACGAGCATTAAGAGAATCGATGATGTTGTAGGAATTACGTGTACAACAAACACCAACACTATAACGATAAAAAAAATTAAAGGAAGCTTATGAAAACAATAATTCTTAAGTTAGCACGCTAATCCCTATATTAGTTGGAAATAACAATAAAATCATTGATCGATTCAAGACGTGCTAGTTATTCCAAGTGTTCACACTTGCACATAGTGTTTATAGTTGGAGAGAGTGAGTTTTGCGCTAGTTGTTGCAAGCATTCACAGTTGCACATAGAAGTGACACTTTTAGAGAGCATTCAAGTGGTGTGAGGGTTGGTTGTGTATTGTGAAGTTACATTCATGTTTGCATTTTACCTTGTCATCCCTGCACATACTTAGCTCGTTTCCATTTCTGACCACTTTTGTTGCAAAGATGATGGTATCCATTCATTCAACATGGTTTACATTGTGATAAAGCCAGTATTTCTCTCAGTTCCAAAAACATCGGTAACAAGTGAATTAAACATTGAGGGCATCGTAGATCTTCACAAGTTCACAGTGGGAGAGCTCAAGGGAAGGATTTAGCTATGGGGATAACCACCTAGAGAGAAGTCGCTTCTATCCAATGGAAATCATGCGCACGCCTATCCAAATGAAAGTACAGAAGGAAGGCATGAAAGGGTGGGTGCCAAGAAAGAAAGTATAGAAGGGGAAGAGATATCGTTCCATGAACCACTTGAAGAAGCAAAAGAAAGCACTGGGCACTCTACTGTGTCGACATGGGGGCATATTAGGCCTCTATAGTTCCTTATTATTTTTCCTTAGCCCGAGACTAGAAAATTCTCTCTCTAACAGTACCACCAGAAAACCTTTCATAGGATGCTCAACAAGCTTAAGGAAAGAAAGCATCGTTTTTTTTCTATTTTCTTTCTCATATTATCAGTATCGCATATATTAATCTCTCATTTAATTGTTCACAGAAGACATTGATAACACAATTGGTGTAGAAGATGGAGTGAGTGAGAATTTTTCTCATTGCTTTTCTACTCATGGATTTGGATCATCAAGGAAAATTTTAGGGGCTAAATTTCTCCCATGAGCTAATTTTCCATGTTTTTTCCCAAAAAAAGATTCGTCATTCTAAAAATTATTCGCCCAAATTCTACAGGAAAAAAATATTTTACCTTAAAAATCGCCAAAATTTTATAAAAACTATATAAAATCCTTAGAAATTTGAATGTTTTAACAAAAATATCACCAAACATTTATAGTTGACATATAAAGGACCAGTAAGATTCGCCAAGGTTTCTACATTTCAAAATAAATTTTCATCCTTAAAATTGTCCTTGGATCATTTGGTTCTTGTGAGATTACATTATGTTTGGGTTATTAGACAACGATTGGATGGCATTCGAGAAGGTAACGTCCCTATTATCGATATTCATGGGAAACCCCTTGTATGCCTTCCTTCCTTCATCCCCTTGTTTACATGTTGCATGATAATGTTAAAAACATTTCATCCATCACAAGCATATAGTTAGTTGGGCCATAGAGATAATGGGACTACTCAATCAAATTATGCACCTAATTGGTACAATTTAGCTACTTCTTAGACAAACCTTAGTTCGGATTTCTCCCCATAATTACTTGTTTTTTATGGCACAACTTTGCATAGGAAGAAGGGACTTTGTTGTTGGGTATGTGTTATATTCTTTGCACGAGTAGTAGTGTTTGCATTGCGTCGGGTGTGCAGGGGAGCGAAAGCCTCCTGTGCAGGGGTTCAGGGGCAGCGCCCCCAAGATTTTTTTTTCCTCAGGAAACGTGTCGCATTTTTGCCTCGTTTTTCATGTTGCCTCGATTTTTTTGTTCATTGCTGGGCCTTTTTTTGGCACGTGGTTTTCTATTTACGGTTAAGGAATTATGGTTGTTGATTAATCTAGGTCATTGGGTTAGGGTTTTAGATGTCGCTGGCTCCTATATGTATATTGTATTGTAAACATTGTATCACTATGAAGGAATATAGAATATGTTGGTTTTCCCGGTTTGAGTTTCCAGGGGAAAAATATCTGTGTAATGTTTGTGGCCATTTTTAATCCTACATAGGAATAGGTTTGGATGATAGAAGCACTATCTATATCAAGCAGATGTTCCCTACAAAACCTTTCTATCTTGGCATTGCGCTTCAAATGATACCTTCCCCTGTATGGGGATTGAAAACAAAGCTTATATATTGACTTCTTTTCTATAGCCCGATCTCCATCCAAGCAACATAACCTACCAATTTTATCGTTGTACACTATAGTTGACAACAAAGGAAATGATGAGAGTGGCATAGCCAGGAGATGGGAAGGAAGTGTTGAAGGAAGAAGGGCATGGCGGTGCACAATAAGATTGGCATTTGACAGTAGAAGTGTTAATGCAAGCAGACTGACATGTGATGCATGTCAAATGCAAGAGGAAGAGCAGGTGATGGAGACACTGTATTTGTCAGACTACTTTAAATCCCCGATCAGACTACTTTAAATCCCCGACATTAAAATGTCGGTGCAGTCAAAGTGTTAATGCAATGACACCGAAAGTGTAAACTACCAAACTTAGAACTTAGGTTATATAAACTTAGAACATAGGTTAACGATCCCATTCCTCATTCCGTAATGCTCTCTCAGTTCCTATCCCGGCTGTACGAGACGTCATTTACATATGGGTATAGATGTTTTCGTTAAAAATGAAAAGAATAAAAAAAATGTAGATCGCATATCATCCTAAAAAGTTAGAATATGCAATAAAAAAATACATAAACAATTAAAAAAAAATGCATTGGGAAAAGCTAAATAAACAATAAAACTTCAAATATTAGAACCATGAACCAATAAAATTAAATAAATACCCTTTTGCAAAATATTAAATAAAAAATTATAAACCATGCTATAAAGTTAAGAATATAATGCTATAAAATTAGAATTATAATAGATATATTAAAAATAAACATAAACTAATAATCATTCAATGCCTAATCAAATGCTAGAGTCCCTAGCTTGCCTTAAGGACTAACAAGAATAGGTGTACTAAAGAAACAATGAGGTCCTTATTTATGCTACTTTATCACGGGGATTTCAATGATACATAAATCAAATATATTCGACCCATACCACGTGGGATATAATTTATCACGGGAGGTTTCAATTATCCAATAAAATATGTACATCAAATATATTCTACCCATGCCACGTGGAAATACTTAATGAATGTTAACGGCATAAAGTTATACCATCAATAAGAGGAAATTCCATCTTATAATATAGCCAAAGTCCACCCAACACCCACAACGTACATCTTATGTATTCGGTCTATGGGTTTCACTATTTAGTTTAGCTACCACGATATGGGGATGATTCTATGAAACTCATTCAAGAGGATAACCATATGTTTAAAAAAATATTTTTTGATTTTTTAAGAAGAAAAAAATATTTATATTTCATGAAGAGAATATACATGAATTTGTCCTATCAATGAATGATTGAGTTGAAAGACTCAAAACTTATAAAATATGAGGGATGCTTACATATGCAATCTAATATGTAGTTTACTATTCCATCATCATTATATACACATACATACTAAGAATATTACACAATTGTTTAATAACAAAGATATAGAGTCAAGGAGTTAACAAAAAACTAAGAAATAAGAAATAAAATACAAGTCTTCAATCATATAACCATCATAAAAATTTTGAGAGACTAGAGAGCCATCACGAAGAGTTAAGGCCTCTTTTGAGAGCAAATTTGTTGTCTTGTTCAACTCTTGGAAGATTTGAGAAAAGGAGGTCCAATCGAAACCCCAAATTGAATCACAAATCATATTCAACTGTAACATCCCGCTCTTGCACGCACTGAGTTAACTTATTCTTTGATGACACTTGCTTGCAAGTGATCCAGATTATTATACTATTGGGTATTTGATTATGATTATGAGGCATTATGGATTGATGGCTTCTTATTTTGCTGAATTGACATAGATAGGTGCTATTGACTCAGTTTTCCTGAGTGTGTAGGATTTTGGACCTTGAGGATGCAGAGGCATCGATGAAACCACTTGGACTCCGGATCGAGTCAGGGAGTGAACTATTGGGGGTTTGATTGTTGTATATATAACATTTGTGCATCTGATTAGATGATATGATTATGGATACTATATATGACATGATTCGTTGATGATGCAGGCTGACGATAGCTTGTCGACCAGAATCACATGTGGAGTAAAGGGGTCACGCACAACTACCAGAGACGTTGAGGGAGAGGTGTGAACAACAACCCTGCCACAACCTACTAGCACTCCCGTCGTGGATCGAACTGTAGGTTAATGATTACCTAGTTCGATAAGACCCACGATGTCATGAGGATCAACTGCGACAATCGCTCACGATGATTCTAAGGGGAGCGCAATAAGGCAGGGGCCTTATTCCTTAGAGGTCCGTAGTCTCCCACAAGATCACCTGGCGGAGTATTAACTCCAGGGGTTTTTGATGTCTACCAAGTCAGTCAAGGGGTGAGCGGCACCCTTGGAGCACGTAGTGCGTCTTGAAGGGCATGTCGCACAAGGAAAACATAATGAGGCGAGTGGCACCCTTGGAGCACCTTGTGCATCCTGAAGGGCACGCCGTGTTGTTAATTAATAAATGGATAAACTTAGATGGCCTTAGGACGAATAACGTGATAAGAAATATTTAAAACAATTTCCCTAATAAAATGTTGCCCAACCTAGGAAAATAAAGTCTAGGTCTAAGTGATACTTGTGATAATTTTTTTTTTATCTATTTATATAAAAATAAAAATAAATAAATGATAATGATAATCATCATTAATCATGTGACGAGAAGGGGGTAAGTAATTCAATTAATTTATAAAAATCTTTTGGGGGATACATTTAAAAAGGGGGAAAAGGGGGAAATAATTGTTTTATCACATATGCTAATTAAAAATTTATCAATTAAAAAGGAAAAAGGGGAAAACTTTAATTTTCTACACCTGCCAATTTGAGTTTTAAATGAAAAGGGAAAGAGAGAAATTTAAAAGAATTAGGAAACTAGGAAAAAGCGGGAAACATAAAAAGAAAGGGGAAGCACAAGGAAAAAGAAGAAAGACTAACTTAGTAAGGTATCTAGCATTTAAGAACTTTCTAAATTAAACTCAACTAGTAAATTAGTAAGGGGGTAAGTCATTAAAATGTGTAAGACAATATGAGGACACCTAGGAGCGATTCTAGGAATGTTTTTAGATGGGTGAGAGAAATAGGAATAATTAATTAATTAATGAAATCAATTTGTGGTGCAATGAAGGGGATGGGTGCCACATGTATGGGGAAGATTTTTATGAATTAAATTATTGAACAATAAATTAAATGGAATTTTGGGAAAGTAAATGACTTAGAAACTCTATATAAAGGAGGGAGGAGGAGGATGATGGATCTCTTCTGTTATGCGCAATGTTACACTGCATAATTTTAGACTTGACTGAATTAGCTTGTGGGAGTTGGGATACCCAGCTCGGTGAGGAGTGGTAGCTCGGCCTTGCGAGGCGAGTTGGGAGCTAACTGCTCTCTATTTTAGTGTGCATGGCCCCTTTGCGTCTCGGGGGGCTAAGGGGGAATAAGAGTACCCCTAGCGTTGGCTGGGAGGTACCGATGAAGTCTCATCAGTCGGAAAGAAGGAGTTGCACGGAGTGTGCGAGATAATGACTCAGAGCGGACGACTTGGGCTACGATATGCTTATTTGATTCTGCATGTTAGATTCTTATTATACCTCACGCTTTCCATTATGTATTTTTAATTGGGTAAGGAAAATGGTGACTTAGCATTTTAACTGATAACTCAATTTCCCCATAGCCTTAAGCTTGTTGTTGATTGATTCCCTTGGCTTTCGATCCCTGCCTATTGAGCATGTCCTTTGGTTTTGTTGATTATTGTGAAGAGTTGAGATTTTCGTCCTCATCCCTAGTTCGTCAGTCCACGCCTGAACAGTCAGCCAGGAGCCAAATCAACAACCGTCACTTCGGTGCACACCGACCTATAGATTCTAATGCCCTGCTTTTCTGTGCGTGGATGACGAACGAAGGATGTGTTTTCCCAACAATTTACCCCTTCTTATCTTCGTGCCTTGATCTCTGCCTTGTTTTGGCCCCTTCTTGTTATATCACCTCTGCATTCTAATCGTTCTTGGCATCTAAAAATTGTGTTTAGTGTTCTCTGCATTTCAACACCCTCTGCTGTTGGGAAAAATACCCTACGGACTAGCAAACTAGGGTCAGACTTGCATGCAGATTTTGACCATAAAGAAATTACTTTTTAACCTACAACCCAAAATTTAAACCCCTCTTTCACAATACATGCATGGAAATGAACTACTAACCTTGTTACTGACGTTTGGCGTAGATCCTCCATTGCGTTTTTGCCCGCTTGCTTGCGCTGCTCCTTCCAAAGATAACCTGCAATCAAGACAAACAACTATGCATGCATGCTACTTCTCTACTTGAGGGTTAGAAATTAAGCATAAATTAAAAAAATCATAGAAAACTCATGCATTGGGACGGGAAAATTATTCTTTTATTATTTGAAAAATGAATCAACTTACAATCAAAGTCGAGACCGGCCACCGCTCCTTGATCCTGATCCTGAGCTCCTCCTCTTCTGTCCTTCAACTGCTTTGCGTTAATTATCATTTGGCTTGAGGAAAGGCTAAAGGGTTGGGACAATGGATTAGGCAAATGGGCAGAGTTTCTTCGCTATATTTTTCCTCCTCCAAATGGTACCCCTACCCCTTCTTTTATAAGCTAGAAGGAGCTAGGGTTTTGGACGA
>SNQJ01S0002836.1:13897-26761 GCA_010110895.2 Picea sitchensis
TCTCGTCGACGAGGCCTGTACTCCTCCAGACAAGACCTTCTCATCCATGAGGTCTATGAGGATTTCTTCGACGGATTTTTGTACTGCGCTAAGGTCTCCCGACATACATGCTCGATATCAGATATCTCTGGTCGGTGAAAAAAAAATCAAGGTAGCAGAACAGATGGTGAGGTTACAATAAGCACTACGCGAAAGATATTAGTTCTCTATGGGCTTGGATAATCACAATTGGCAAAAGTGTCCTTGGTGCAATGCTCGACGGGATAAATAGATAACATTGTAAAAGACTCATTCAATGGGCATGAATGCCTCACTCAATGCGATTCCATCCATTATGTCGTGTTCCAATGGTCCAATGGTAAACGTTCTGGAAATAACTGTGTTTCTATCCATTCTGGAGCATCATTCTAACAGTTGGGACACCTCCAATGGTCATATTTCTTCATCGTGGCGAAGTGCCAATTTGTGTTGTTCTGCTATTTCAGCGATGTTCAAGTTCTGCAAGTCTGCCTTCTGCGAAGTCCTCTCTGGAGCCTCCTACATTTTTTTTAGCTTTGCTTTCTTCTTACTGAGCTTTCTAGCTTTCTTTCCTGCGATCTGCGTCTTTGGATTCCACTTTCCATTATTGTTCTTGTCTTTTCTTAGCATGGTAACTTCGCACTATTGAGGATCTTTCACAAGGTTCGAGGTTAATACTTCTTCTCTTACTATTTCTGGAGTAGGTGCTCTAGTCTCCTGCATGGATAGGTTCTTTAAGCATTTGTGTGTTCTTTCAACTTCGACAGCTAAGTCTCCGGCCCTCAGTTGCTTCGACTTGTCCTCTTGTTCTTCTATTAAGCGCGTTATTCTCTTAGCCATGAAATCCATTAATTCTTTCTTTTTTTTTTCTATAGCTTCCTGTTCTTCTCTCCTTCGGATCTGATCTCTCTTGATCCAAGTATTTCCTAACAAAAGTGCAAAAGGAGTGATGTTCTCAACAAACTTAATGACCTCGAATTCTTCTTATGTCGATGCTCCATGAGAAACCATAGGTACATGGGCAAGTCTTCCACATAGGGTTATCAATTTTCCTTTGAACAATCCTATTCCTCCGGATCCCAATGAGGGAATCATAACAGGCTTTCATAATATTTCCCAAGTACTTTCTGTCATAATGTTCACCTGTGTTTCTGCATCCAATACACAGTCTATGTAGAATTCTCTTATTCTTGTTTATATGCACTCTTTCTCTTTTAAAATCTCTAATAAACTGATGTCTCTGTGATCATTCAGTGTTTCTTTCATCTGCAATAATATAACCTTTGATTATTTCTGGTTGTTTAGCATAGCCTTAGTTTCTTGACTGTCTTCATGGTTTTCTTGTTTCATGTTCATATTTTCAACTTTAGCAATCATTCTAGGGCAATCCAAAACTTCATGTCCAGTAGCCTTACAACAAAGGAAAATAGGACCTCTACCAGGGCATTCCTTAGCAAGATGTCCCAATCTTCTGCAACTATAACAAATATTTAATCCTCTCTTTCTCTTAAATGATCCCCAATCTTTCATGTACTGCGCACTGGGATCACAATGATGGACCTGCAAAAAATTCTTTCTAGGATTTTGCATCCACTTGTTAGTTCAAAAATTCTTTCTATGCATATGAATAACATATCTTTCACTATTTCTATCATATATATTCATATCACATCTTGTTTCTTCTAGTTGTGCCCTAGTTTTCACACTAGGATGAAATCTGTCAAATATACCTAGATCCATGCTTTCAAAAAAAAAAATCACTTATCTTACCTTTATCAGAGCATAAATATTTAAGATCTTACCTCCTTTCTTCAGATCAGACTTATCTTCTTAGCACAGAGCTTCACAAGTCAAGTAGAGTACTATGAACTAGGGAAACAAATCTACGCACAAAGCGTTCTCTTTTCTTCAGTTCCCAACAATCATAGTTTCAGGTCTCGACAGTGGAACCATTTGTTGGCACAAGGGTAGACCCAGGGTTCAACGCTTCAAAAACACACCAATAAAACCCTAACTACCAGCCCTTTCGGCAACACCTGCGAAGTAGATGAAGTCTCACCCGGGGTAGAGGCAGGGGGTTTGAAGGACTCAAGTGTCTACAACCTAGTTGGGACACAGATCTATGATCACAATGCTTTAACAAAGCACTTAGCAGTTAACATTCATTAGTCTTTAAACTTTATTCACATCGCAAGTAAAACCTTAATTATAGAACAACGAAGTATTCGAAAAGATCTAGCACATCTAAGAACTTAGCATATAGAAATAGATGAGATCTAGCATTCACTCATGTCACTAAGAATTAAACATTCATCCAAATATGCACTAAGAAAATAAATACACAACCACATGAACAGCATAGCACAAAGCACCATAACACATAATATACGTGGTTCACCCCCAGCGTGGGGATACATCCACTAACTCTTCATCTTCTTTATTATCTTCTTTCAATCTTCTTACATGGAGAGAGCCACATAACTCACTCTGCATAGGACAATATATCTGCGCAGAACTCGCCAGATCCTCCCTCCCCAAGTTTGGCACAGCACAGAGCCTTCTTACAATCACTTTCACTTAGTTATGGAAGTTCTCAACACATAGTATACACAAAGCATTTACAACTATTTTCACTTAGCTCAATGGCTTACAACCGACTTAGCACCGCCTACTTACATCGCCAAGCTACTTATTTATACTTTACAAAATGGGCCTAAACACGGGTAAACCCATGGGCCGACATCCCATACCTGTTACATAAACCCTAAACCCAAAAAGACCATAAAAAGGGGGCGATATCTCATGATCTCCGCTTTTCCTGGCGCTTCATCTTCGACCTGCCTATCGAAGTCCCAAAAATGGTCAAACATGACCAACGTTCTCCAAATCTTGGTCGAGGGCCAACAACACAAAAACGAGACTAGGGTTCTCAAAGGTTACCAACAAAGGGTACCACTATAGTCTAGGAATGATGACATACTCAACCTTCCGCAGGGGAAGGAGGTCAGACATGAAGCGTAGTCGATACATGTGTGGTGAAGTGAGTCAAGGAGAATGCATCATCAGATTTGGCATTACCACATTCATATTCACACATAAATACGCAAAGACATTCACATTTAGTGATTGAAGGATAAATACACATGATAAGTAATTACACAACATAAAAACCACATATTCATACACATTATATCATAATTTTAAGGCCCAAACAATCCTTTATACTATCAACGTCTCAAAACTATCATACAATGAGTGCATCTCTCATACAATAACTTATGCATCGAAATCTATTCCCAGATACCCATTACAAACTCTACCCTATTTCACAAGCACAATAACATCCAAAAAACCCATTACAATAATATCATGACAGTTATAACTTGATCCCAACCCAAACAAAAACAAAACCATAGTATCTCTCTTGCATGCTCATTCATCAACTATGAAATGCTTTCCTTCAAACCAACCAACCAATCAACATTTTACCTCATCACACTGCCTTCCTCTTTATACCTTTCTCTTGGCCACTTCTTAGACTTCTTGTTTCGCTACTTTTATGGCCTTTTTTCGCTGGAATGCAATGTTTTTCCCTTTTTTCTAAATACTTGTCCATCTTGCACATGGTACTTTTTGTTGTCTCCACTGTTGTTACCTTTTAGTTAGTTTTTGTCTCTTCTAATTGATTTCCACTACTATCCCTTCTACAACTAGTCATGCGACGCTTTCCTCAAAACTTTGGCATTTCCAAAAAATGAACATTTCTAAAAAAATAAGGTCGCAACAGATGATATCTACTAGCACTTATAGAGTACCTGGCACTTTTAGCATCTTCTCTTCTAGCATGAGGTCTGTGCTCTTCCAATTTCCTTGAATTTGATTCTTTATCCATCCTCCTCTGTAGCATGTTCAAACGTTACAACAGTTGAGTATTGATGTTGTTCTACTCCTCCCAAAATCTCATGATTCTCTCATTTCCTACTATGTAACTCAACACATCTCTTTGTTGGCTTCTTATTGTCTCTACTAAATCTATATTTTATGATTTACCTTCTCTATGCCCATTTGAGTCAGTCCCTGCATTACCCAAACTGATGTGCAACCCCATGAATTCGTCATCACGACTGTAAGTTATTTTTTCATCCTCCATGTCTCTGGTCCCTCTTTTGATTCGTGTGTGTTCTATTTGTGTCGTTAACTCAACAAATGTGCATGAAACAAGATTTGTTAGAAAAAATAATTCAACAATTCTATAAAATTATGCACAATTATGCCCTTTAAGTGCACTACAAATATTCTTTTTAATTTCTTGTGATTTTTTAATACTCAATTCACATTTCAGAATGCATATATGGATTCTTATATCCAAAACCTTTCCAATGACTACTTTCTTGCTCAATTCTGAGTTCTGAGCATAAAGTTTTGGTCTTCTGAATATTTCCAATTCCCCCTTTTGTGCACCTTTCATTTGGTGTACTTAACTCCAAACACTGACTCCTTTGGAATTTTGATAGAAGCCCAATTATGTTTCTCCATGCCTATATTTTGAGAAATATATCCAAAATTCACCTTCATTCGACATCTGGGCTTCTAGTTATAGCTTGCTGAATTTTTTATTGTTTTCCCTCTTTTAGCACTAAATGCTACATGAATCTTCTCTTTCATCTTGCACAATTTTAGGTACCTAGATTCCAATTATTGATCCATATATGTCTTCTATGTCCCATGATATTTCCATATACTATTCTTGTGCCCCAAACTGACTTCAGAGCAAGGAGTTATGCTCTATGGAAGTAAACTAGTAGCCAAAATATACCTTGCACAGTTTAGGTTGTAACTTCCTCATTCAAGCTCTGTTTTTCTCCTACGATAGCTTATTGGAAATATATCACTAAGATATTTAATTTAGGAATCTTAAATTGTATTTGGTGCCTTTGGCACTTAGAATTTCATGAAATTTGACCTCTTAAAAATGTTGTTTAGGGCCTCAAAATGCCCCTGCAAGATTATGACCTTCAAAAACCTATAATTTTCTGAAAAAATTTGACTGGTTTTTGCTGACATGGATACTGATGTGGAATTCTTGGTCCACATAGAACCCTGAGGTGATGCCATCCCATTGACCACCTTGGCCCAAACTTTTCTGCCTTCGACACCTTCTCTTTGTCTTCCATCTTCTCTCCCTTACCTCACTTCTCTTTCCCCCTTCCTTCTCTTACTTTACCTTTATGTTGCACTTTATAAATAATAAAATATTTTTATTTACAGGCCCACCCATACCAGTTGTCCACTTGGAACACACATAACCTCATATGGGACAAGGGTCCTACCTTGTCTGTAAAACCTCCACCTAGCACCCTATTATTGGCAGCGGGGATGGGTGGGTCCCATCCCACACCCTTTTCCCTCAGCACCACGTGGACTTGCTTTCTCCTAGATCTATCGGTGGATATGAGGAAAGATCAACAGATGTGGCTCATTTCACATCGCCAATATTCTTGAGGGTTAAAAAACCTCAACCACAATGCGACACCAAAAAACCACCCTGATATGTGGTGCATTTTTATTAGTTTCACATTGTGAGCAAACCTTTGGGAAACTACTTTTTGAGTGATGCGATACCAATTATGGTATCGTCTCATTGCTCGACTAGTCGCCTCACCACTGTGGCCTACCACTATGTCACTGATTTCTATTGTGGACCTGCCACTGATTTCTATCATGGACCTGACACTATGGCCCATGCTACCAATGGGTCCCATCTCTCATGTCAATCTTCCATATGGTGCCCATTCATTGGCCATGATGATGAGCGAGTCCCATCCTGGACGCTTTCCCTTCGGTGCACGAACTTGAATTCTCCCCATTCCAACGATGGAGACGATTGGGAGATCAATGGTTGTGGCTCATTTTGCATCATCAACATGCTCGAGGGTTAACAACCCTCCATGATGCGACACCACAAAACTGCCCTACTATGTGGCATGCCTTCATTGGATTCGTATCCCAAACGATCATTTTCAAATCCACTTGTTCACATTGTAAATCCACTTATGGTTTTTGGTCTATACTGCCTCGCCATTGGGTCCTATCACACCATCACCATGGCCTGCCACCATGGTAGTCCACATCATCACTACCACATCACGGTCACATCATACTGATGTCATGTACGAAAAATTACCTAAATTTTCCAAAATTTTCAAAAATGAATACTTTTGAAATTTCTATCAAGGCCACCATGAAAATATGTAATTATCTTCTCATGGCCAATTTTGGCATCTGAACCTAAAATTTGACACTCCCATATCGAATTCTCAATGAATTTCACTATAGAAATTGGGGTTTTCTCCCAATTTCACCCAATTTATGATCCAGATTGGATCATTATATTATTTGTCATCTATATCGATTATTTTAGAGTGGAAAAAGTTGGAGAAATAAAATTGCAAGGTCATTTTAGTGGTAGGTCCTAGTTCGAAAAATTTTGGTCTAGAACCTTTCGAAGCCATTTTGAGGCATTAAATGGTGATTTTTGGGGTTTTGTTGTTCAAAACCTATACATACACCCTTGATGGTGTTATACACTCCGATACCTTTCCAACAATGCATATTGTGCATCAATTGGAGTTCATATGCAAAATTTATGTATCCCACAAATTCACCTATCCTATTGACCACCATGGTACGAGAGGATGCCATGTCAGCCCCCATTACTCATGCAAAGGGGGCTAGCCACATGAGGAATTTCAAGAAGATTCTAGAAGATTCAAAACCCTACCATAATTGAGGGTTGAGGAAGTCAAAAACCTACCCCTACATGGCTATCGAGCTATGTTAAATACTGAGCGACTAGGAGGACAAGGAGTTCCATTCTATGTTATTGTATTTTGTTCCATAGTAGAGTAGAACAACTGGGAGTGGGAAATTAAAGAGCATAACATAGGGGTTTAATGTTTTGTAGCATCCTAATAGGCCATGGGTCTTAGGTAACTCTATAGAGAGTTCCTTCTCCTTTGTACTTGAATTATTTCCATACCATAGAAAAGAGAGAAGAGCAGCCTCACTTTCTAGCTGGGTTTTCTCCCGTAAGGGTTTCCTAGAGAAAATCTTTGTGTTATCTTGTGGATGGTGTGTGATTGTATTTTACTATTCTCTATTTTCTGCATTTTATCTATTCTAAGTAGAAAATAGGTAACTAAATATTCTGGAATCTAAAGGACTTTAACCTTCATAGTGTAGATTTTAGTGTTACTTATCGGATCTATTGTGACAAACTGTTCCAGTGGAATATCCATGACATTTTATAGATCAATTTCTCCATGGTTGCTCTGCAATTTCTTAAATTCAGTCGATTCCAAGCCTAAAATTTCCCAAATAGAGGGTAAAATTGAGGTTTTTTAACCCCTGAGCTCAAATTTCTCAAATTCCTCATGATTTCTTTCTAATTTCACTTGAGTAATTTTGACAAATAATTTGCAGACATTTTCCGAGCTTTAATTCTAAAAATTCATCTTTTTTGTGTTGAGCCTGGTCCATGCAGGCTTAGTGTTGAACCTGTGGCTTTGATACCACACTGTAATGTACCCATGACCCCACATGGGCACCATCACTAAAAAAACGACTTATGTCACTGGCTGAATTTTCAAATTTCCTCTAATTCAGTCCATACCATTTATAAATGAATATGCCCTACATATGAACACAATTATGTAGTCTAATAGCATACATTCCATGCATAGTTATGTACAATTACAACAAACAAGATTAAACATATTACACACAATAATCAACATGTAAATACACATAAAAGAGCACTTATCTTTTGTTGTAAATCACTAATTGCATGCAGACCTCATATGTTCCTCCTAGACATAGACTCTATTGTTCATTCACTCTCAACAATAGGTCACCTCCGAGCTAGGGATTTGAATCCACCAGGGAAAATGTACTCTCACTGGTCCCACTAAGGTCATACAACACTCAACAAAACAAGACAATGCCAATGGCACAAACTATAGAAACAATGCCAACTCACAACCTCTCATTCCCCACAACCTGTCCCACCCAAGGAAGTGTACCCCTTCACTACTCCATAGTCCTTTGGCTATGCCACTTCCCTTCTAGGGATTAAATAAAAATCTGAATAAGAATTATTAAAGGTTTGTGGCACTTGGAGCACAAGGATGCTCAAAGAGTTACAACACCCACTAGGCCAGCACACATGGAAACCTATTCCCAACAATTCTCTCACCCAAAGATAATTTCTCTACAAGCCTGACAACATGCTTATTTAACCCAAACCACCAAGGATTTATAGGGTAACAATTTCCCTCCAACTTGCACTCTCTAGACCAAGGTATGGATGAGGGAATGGAAGAATAAAATGGAAATAATGAGGATTAGACTAAATTCCCAACATTATGTATGCATGTTCCTATCTTGACTCTTGTCATTCTAGGAACCACTTTTGACTCCACTTGGAGATTCGTTCCCCTCACTTAGGAACTTAGGATAAAAAATTGTCATGTTACTGAGGACTTAGGAATAATATTTTTTTATTCCTTGGCTTAAGTTCCCTTGACTTATCCCCTTTTCTTAGGCCCTTATCCCCCTTTCCCTCTCATGGAATCCTACCCCCCCATACTTTTTCGTCTGACTTGGTCTGTAACGACGATGTATTTTTTTAATATATCTAAGTGATTGAATTTTAAAATGTTGGATCATAGAACTTTCAACTTATAGGATCTCAGGCCTAATAATCACATAGAGACTCTATCCCAAAACATATATATAAAGGCACCCTGGCCCAAAACATCCTGGCTCACCAGCCTATAAAACATATGTACATTTACAACTTGGGGGTTCATCCTAGGGGTATTACACGAGTGCCACTTCTGCATCATTGACAAATAATAACGATAATAAATCCTTTAATAGAAAATATAGAGAAAATCAAACTTTCATAGATATGAAAGAGAACTTATAACAAAAAATGATGTCATTGGAAAATATCTTTAGAAATACACAAAACATTTTATGCTAAAAATATGCAATACGAAAACACTATATACAACATGTTATACCATCTACTTGTCAAAATGAGTGAACAAAAAACGTCAACTATTTAAAAATTCCATCTCATACAAATACTTACATGATTTCAAATATAAGTTCATGGTATTCCCAAGAGTACCAATAACTTCTTAAAACTTTAGACGTCGTGAATATTCTCTGAACTTTAAGATGCTCAATCATGGATTTGGTGAAAACATTAAGAAATCCTATTATATATTCATGGAAAGGATTTATTTTTTGGTGAAAAGTATAAAGCTATATAGAATTACCAGGGCTATGAATTTTTTAAGTTTAATGAAAATATGTTAAAAAAAAGCTAAATCTCCATAAAATTTAAAATTCATTCAAATTGGTGAAATTTCACTTTAAAAAAACATTCAAGGGGATGTGCAAGAAAGATGAATCATTAGTTACAAATTTGTCAAGAAATAAGCCATTAAGAATGACCTAGATACATTTGATTTGAATGCCAATGGTAGAGTTGCTTATAAATGTGCAAAATAAGGAGATTGGATTAGATGTTGAGAGGTTTGATGCTAAGAGTACAATAGCTATGGAAGAGGCATGTGGTTCTCTAAGGTTCAAAGAGCACAAGAAGATGGATATGTCGAGTAAGAAGAGAGATCAATGGAAGAATATGATTGGTGTGAATCTAAAGATAGAGGGAAATATCATAGATGAAAATGATATGGGTTTTGAGAGAGACGTAGAGGTCAAAGAAGTGTGAAATGAACCAAGATTGGTGATTGTGTATATTGAAATAAATTTTTAATTGTTATGGAGAATGACTAGATCAATTCCCTATGTTCTTCTTTGTCCATGAATCTTTATATATTATTATTTCTTGCACTTTGTGGTATATTCTTTATAGACTTATGAGTGCACTCCATTGAATAATAGTCCAAGTGTGTAGAGTACATTACCTTGATCGATGCATAGTGTAGTAGAAAGTACCTATTATGCATTGTGCTTGCACCATTGGTATTAGATCAAGGCAAGAACCTGGTAAATTTGAGAGTGTTAAACTCATAGGTTGTCACATGAAATGCTATATGAATATGGAAAAGTGAAGAGTTTGATAAAATTGTGGAAGAAAATCAAAACTAATATAATCTAAAACATAAGAATAACAATGTCACATTTACATAGTATACATACGATTTACGCTAGAAACCCTTAATTGAGAAATCCAACCTATCTAAGAGATGCACCCTCTCTTTTTTCTTATTGTATTAACTCAACCATTCACCATACAAAAAATATGTATGTATTCTATAGCTTCAATCAACCCTAGTATGTTAACTCCAAATTAGATTACAACCTTAATCCCTTAATTGGGATTAGATTACAATGGGTCGAAACCATTTCTCAAAATTACGCATAATGAGCCAAAATATTTGTTTCTTGAGGGTTCAACCCTTAAACCCCCAGATAGAGGGGCCACTGTCCATGCCCCCCAATTATAAGGTAGGTCCCTGTCGTACCCCCATAATTCGAGGGACAATCCATTGACCCTTACTGATATGTGATTAAGTCTACTTGCAAATGATACAAAACATATCAAACATAAAGGAATATAGAGGTGGAAGACTGACCATTAACAAAGAATTTCAATAATTGAGGGTGGATATAGAGGCACTTGAGATGAGACAAAGTGGTGAACCAAAASATATTACTGAACTAAAATATATTATGGAGCAAAGTGGACATTCATTAAAACAATATGATGGTTTAATGGATTAAATTTTTTAATAGAGGAAATGCAAGAGTTAAAGTCCCCAATTACAGTAACATATTAAAGGCTAAGCCATGGTAGGTTGACTAGATGATATATAACAATATTTCTAATATTGGAATATTGAGGATTTGTAAAGGATGAAGTTTGTAGTCGTAAGGTTGCAAGGACATGTCGCATTCTGGTGGGAGCTTGTAAAATAGGAACACATGTGCAAAGAGAAGGAAAATATCGAAACCTAGAGTAAAATGGGCTCAAATTGCACAATAAATTCTTACTAGTTGGTTATAAGTAGTCACTATTCAGATAAATGAAAAACCTTAGGTAGAAGGAATAGAGTGTGTAGGAGTACATTTAAGAGTTTTTAGGGTGTCGATACAAACTAGACATAAAGAAGAGGAAAACTAACAAGTTTCATGATATGTCAATGGTTTAGAATTCATCATTCAAGATGAGTTTACTCTACATAATATGGCATTCTATCAAGGAATCTTATATGTTGGAGCTAAAAGGTGAAGGAAATATGGTGTGCAATGAAAGTAGGAAAAGCTTTGGCAAAAATATAGGAGGTTATGGCACATTGCATAGAGGAGATGATGCATGGAAAGAAAAAGTAGAGAATGTTGAACATGGTGATACTTCTAGATACACAAGAGAGAGCTCATGGAGAGTTTGTAAGGAACACATGTGGAAAAGTATGAAGAATCAGATAGTTTTACATTTTCAAAAATGAATGCCATAAGTCATATGGATGTACTCCACAAAAGAATTTTGTGAGAATAACTAACCCAAAATCCTAGTTATCACAAGAAGAGTAGTTCAAGGATAGATACACATGGTCACAACAAGTATAACACATGAGCATGGGGAGAACTAGATGTAGCTTAGAGACATTCCTGCAAAAGAACAACATATACAGAAAGATGATTGAGAAAGATTATCTTCAAGAAAGAAATATGAGTATGGAGGTAAAAGTTGTAAGTTCATAATTGATTTGGTTAGTTTGTAGAATACAATCATGATAAAGAGGGTAGAGAAGTTGCAGTTAGCACACGAACAATTTGGTGTATACACATTATGAAGGGAAAGTCTCTTTGCACATAGGTGAATATATAGACAAAAATGTGTGTGATGTCATTCCCATAGATGGATTGATTTACACTAAGGAATGGAACCAAGGAAAGGAGTTTCTATAGTATTGTCATCTTTTATAAAATCTTCATGAAGAGATTCAACAACATTTCTGTACATATGACATAGTGTATGAAGACATAAGGACTCAATTGGGATGTACAATCACATTAGAGTTTAAGTGGTTGAAGAAGAAAATCATTGAATTGCTAATATTGATGTTGCATGATTTTAATTATATATTGATTATGAGGTGAAAGGAGCGGTTATTAACACAATGTTAAGTGAGGAAGGGAGGCCAATAACATATTTTAAAGATAAATTGAATGAAGTGCAAAAATACATAAAATATGACATGGAATTGTATGTAACCGTACATGCATTGAAGTATGAAAGACATGGTGAAATAATTTTGTATTAAATATTTTTTTTAAATTTTGTATTAATTGTTTTTTTTTAAATAATATATTTAAATAATAAATTACAAAAGACATTATTATGAATTTTTAATGGCCCTTTTCGTTAAACCTAAATTCTCTTTGAAAACATACAATATATTATTAATATCACTTAAAACATACAATATATTATTAATTTTTTTAATACAAATAACTTTTAGTAATACGTAAGAAATTATGACTTCTCTATTTGACAAAAAGGTAGAACCTTTTCCACTAACCTTCACATGATTCTAGATGATGATGATGATGATGATTAACGTCCACTAAGATCTAATTGGTCTATCAAACTTTAAGACGATAAGTGATTACTTGTGATTCTTTAGAATTTTGTTTCTGTACTCGAAAAGCATTAAGAGAAGCTTTCCAAGATCACCATACTTTTGTTGAGTTAAGAGGTTAGGAAGGTTGGTAGTGTGATCAATATTTTGAAAATGAGATCTA
>SNQJ01S0002836.1:34977-107402 GCA_010110895.2 Picea sitchensis
TCTATCCAAATGTATTGATTAAGAGGGTCAATCTTATGAAGTTGAATGTGAGGAGAAATGTTTTTTCTAATATAACAAGCTATGCCTCCTATCCCTCTACGGTGGGATTTTTTGTTCCATGCCGACCACAAGACAAATCCTTTCATGTTAGGGACCTTAGACTCCTCATGCTCCCAAGTTTCAGCTAGACAAATAATATCAATATCACTCGGGATCCAACTTATCATAGGACCTTTGCACCATGAAAAGCCATGACAATTCCAAAAAAGGATCCCAAGTGTCCCAAAAACCTTTGCATCCACCTAACCCTGAAAGGACTTTTAATTAAATTTGACAATCCTCCACGTTAAAATGAATCCACATCCACATTGAAATGGGTACAACCACATTGAAATGGATACAACCTAACACAGTAAAAAACGAGGTAATTATTGACATACGGGTAGGTGGGTAAAAAATAATGAAAGGAAGATTACTTTATAAATATAAATAATAAATAAAAACATGTGAAGAGTGATTGTGTAATATCCACCGACCACTGTATCAGTTTAATGTGAGGTTTGACTTTAATTAAGTTATTTCCCCTTAGAGTGCCTTTGATTGATTATTTTCTTATCAATAGATTTAAAGAATTTTGAGATATTCGGTTTGAGATTAATCTTCTCTTAAGAAGGTTATAGTACCAATTTTAAATATATGCAAAATTTGGTGTATTGAAATTTGCCAATTAAAATAATTTTATGGTACGAGTATTTATCTCCATATTCTATAAATTTGTAAATTTTAAGATAGCTCTGGTTGTAAAGTTTAGGATCCTTTTTTTTAAAGCTATCCACATTAATTTGTATGAACTAGAAACACATTAATTTGTATGAACTAGAAATGAGACTGTAAAATAACTATGTTGGTTTGTCATTAGGGAAATTTGACTAACAATTAAAAAAATATTTTTCTTGTCTAAATTGTTTTGAAAATCAAGTTTAGCTTAATAATACATGCTATGAGATGTTGAAAATTACGATTGACATAAAAAAGTTTGATAGTAGCTTGTCTAACCTACCAAGAATTGGATTTAGGTGGAGCTAAAACCTCTAGACCTCTAAAACAAGTAAGCAAAAAAAATAGCATAATTATCATAAGAAAATTAAACCAAGGGAGGATGGTCGCCAACCATAGGAACCTAAGACTGCGGGTAGTCCAATTTGGAGAAGTCCAGGTTCACATTCTCAGCTAGCAGGTTGAGTTTGTGGTTGACCAACCTGAACTAGAGTTGGTCGTCATCTAGTTGTAGCAGAATTTCCTAGTGAGACTCATGTCCTTCCACCAACACTCTACCCATAAGAGTCCTCATATGCCAATAGAGATCAATTGTTTTATAATATTGGGAAACTTTGGCCTAGGTTGAACCAGGGTTAGGAATCCATGAGCATATGTTCTTCTTGTTGACCTCTTCATCTGCTATGAAGTGCATCAAGGCCCATACATCAACCTCTGGAAGGTCGAGCTCAACTTGAAGTGTAGGAGGAGTATGCACCTGATAGTATGCAATTGCATCTTCTTCATTTGAATACACCATAGAGATTGTCACCCTACCATGCCTACCCCATGAGTGATGATGAGAGCTCCCTCGAGCCATGGGAATCAACCAAAAAGGAGAGCAAGAAAGGAGGGAGAGGCTGGGAGAATCAAAGAGGTTTGAGAAAACCAACAACAAAGGGGATCGTACGGAGTCAAAAGAGAGAATAAAAGGGAGCGACAAAAATGGCCAAGGGGGGTCATTTAAACCTGACGGAGTTGAGTCAAATCCAGAAAATCCCAACGTTCATGTCATAAGTTACCATAATTGACAATGAATTCATCCAATGCCCAAAAATCCAGGGGAGGACAAGGGGATTAATCATAACATGAATGAGGGATGAAAGGAATGACATTGTCTAGAGGGAGGCATCGGCCATGAAAGGAAGCATGTCTTAAAATGAAGTTAGGGAGCATCAAATAATCCGGTGGGAGACGTGGGTAAGACAAGTGGACCTTCTCCTCGGGAAATGATCCCCCTTGATTGCTTCCCTAACACCTGATCCTAGAAATTAGGGTTTACCATCTTATCACCAAAGTATTGTTAGACATTATCACCTTCTTGCATTGATTTTGTTACTTAGTTAATTCTAATCTTAATAATAAGTAGAGTACCATTTTCTTATACTTATATCCGAATATATATTCATAAAAACTAAATGCGAAGAGATTACACATCAAACAATGTATATCTCACTCATTAAATGTTGAATGTGAAGTGGAAGTCAAAAGGAAATATGTAAATGTCATAAATCTCTAATAAAGGGAAAGATGAAAGTGAGTTTATAAATTAAAATATGTTTCAAAACGAATCCTTTAGGAAAACAAGGAAGATAGTCCTTGCCATGGTGAATAATTGAAATCTTTGTGAAAGCATATATAAAGTAAAATGAATGGTTTTAAACTCTCAATGAATGATTCTCTCAAATTCTTTTGTTTCTTAGTTTTTATCATCTAAAGATAGGAAAAAAAAACAAGATATGTTTTTATGTGATAAAAACAATTTTAAAATTAATATTATACATAATTAACATATTTTTAATAAAAATACCAATTTATTATTAAAAGTAAAAAAATAACTAAGTTTTAAAAAAATGTGATAATAATAAAATTTAAAATAACTAAAAATTAATTTAATATAAAGAATCATTAGTAAAATGGGAAAACGTCAAAATTATTTTTATAGTAATTTATAATACGGCTCTGGAGGGACATATAGGGCTGCAATGTCAGAGCACAACCACCAAAGTCATGGACCAAAGTGGACTGCAATGCCGCACAACAGCCAAAGTAGCCAATTATATAAATTTATTATATAAACCAATTTTTAGCTTTGACAAATAATTTTAAAAAGTGGCACATACCAGGCTATTTATATCACATCAAAATAATTCAAACCAATGAAAAATTGAATGCATGAAATTAAAAAAATATAAAAAATGTATAGTTTTTCTTTTTAATAAATTGAAATAATGAATTAAGCTTGAGATTTGGAATGAATTAATAAAAGGTAAACCAAAAAATACTCATTAATACAACAAAATGTACCAACTAATGGGCAGGTTGACCAGTTTGACCCCGAGGCTAAAGCTATAGTCCCTGCCTTGGCTCGGGTAGGGACTAATAAGTAAATACAATATGAGAAAGAAAGAGGATGTTTGAAAAGTGATACGTTTGGAAGATTGAAGTGATATCTATTTTTCAGAAATTATGTTGTGAAGATTGAAGCGATATGTTTTTTATTTGAAATTTTTGTACATTATAAGATTTAAAATAAAAACCTATCATTACAATATTTCAAACATGATATTTTGGGAATGTTTAAGATTTGTATTATAAATAAAATAAATTATACTGTTTTTTCCTTAAGATTTTTTTAAACTATGATTACATAATTAAGGATTTATTTTGCATAAATAATATTAAAAATGTATCATTTATGATTGTTTTTTCTCACGAGGTGGTGTTCTTAATTTAATATAGATGTTAGATTTGGTCTACTGGATTTGACCAACAAAATGGGTCTATGAGGTCATCAAATACAAGTTGTCTTGGAAAACTAATTTTCTAAAGTAGAAACTCCTTAAAAATTCATAGCTTTTGATGGCCACTGGTCATTTTGCATATGGAAAGTCATTAATTGACATTGTCTAGTTTTTAAGAAACAATTGTTTAAGAAATGTATCCAATTCCATGGAGATATCTATAACATCTAATTCAGATATTAGTTTTTAAGAAACAATTGTTTAAGAAATGTATCCAATTCCATGGAGATATCTATAACATCTAATTCAGATATTGGAAAACCATAGATACTTTGAAAATTGAATTTAATCTCAAYTTTAATTATAAAATAATTTTATAAATATTTTATATTTTAATGTTGGAAAATATTGCTTGGCCTATTAGAGACACAAGTATGCCAATGGATACASGTGGATATCATCTAGGTTTGAATTGAATGTCAAACATAATATATTCTAGAGGATCACCTCAAAAGAAAAGCCATGGATATATTGCTTGAAATCCACTTGGAAGATGTGTCTAGAACCCTTAAAATATTGCTTTTAAGGGTCAATAATCCATGGTCATGGTTTGCATGTCCGTTAGTGCATAAAATATTGATGGGTCCCCACTCCAAATGCCCTACATGTAACCCTTAAACAACTTTTTGGCACTATAAATACAGTCAGTTTTGTAAAGTGGGTTTATAACCTCTATACCAACTGCATATTTCATGGAACTTAATACTTTTAGGAGATTATTTTCCAACATATGTGGAATTTCTGCACAATACAACAAAGTTTATCTAGTACAATGGCTTCCTAATCTATGCTCATTGATATTTATATTTCAATGTAGATACAAAAGGTGAATATGGAAGTGACACATTTGCACAAGTTTATGGACAATTAGGCTAGTGCGTAAAGAGAACACTCCCACAATGGACTTGGTTTTAGAATCTTCCTAATCCAAGCTCCTTGTTATGGCAAGTTGGTTTTCTTTATTTGTGTTTGTTGCTTTCTGTCTCAAGCATTGTAGTTTCCTATGGGCTTCTAATTATGGATGCCTTATGTGAAAATTTTGATAGGCTAGCTTCTTTTTACTTTTGGCTTGAACTTGTGGTGGTTATATTTGTTACAATTTTTTTTTTGTAAAATGTGTTTATTTTCATTTATGTATATTCATATAATTATGAAATATTAAAAAAAATTGGTGTTAGTAAATTATAAGATGACATTGTTTAAACAAATGCAGAACCTTAAGTAGAAGGAATATAGTATACAAGAGCACACTAATAAGTTTTGTAAGTTGTCAATATATAGTTAATTAAAAAAGAACACCACCAATTTTGAGGTATGTGAACGGTTCAAAATTCATCACTTGAGATGTGATTAGTCTGTGCATTCTTTCAAGGAAGTTCATTAATAAGTGTTCAAGAGAAGTTGGTGCACAATGTGATTAGGAAGACTTTGGTGTGAATAGAGGAATTTTTGGTGCAATTCACAAAGGAGATGATGCCCATAGAGAAAAATTAAAGA
Source organism: Picea sitchensis (assembly GCA_010110895.2). Classification (NCBI taxonomy): domain Eukaryota; kingdom Viridiplantae; phylum Streptophyta; class Pinopsida; order Pinales; family Pinaceae; genus Picea; species Picea sitchensis. The sequence continues at coordinate 40,095 of SNQJ01S0002836.1, forward strand.
ATTTTAAATATGGTTATACTTCTAAACGAACACATTTAGGTAAACATAGACACTGATTTGATGAGAATTGTAATCTCAAATGAGAACTCTAGCCCCAAAACCTATATTTTTTTGTCAACAACAAAAAAATCAACCCCTAAATTGAAAAGTGGTGCTACCAGTAAACCTTTCTTTTCGAGGTTAAAATTACAACCATTTGTAACCATGGCCTTAAAAACTCGTGATGTCGCTAACAAAATGCTTAAATTCAACCCTCAAATCGACAAATGGTGCTATCAACAACACACTTTTTGGGTGTTAAAATTACAAATTGTTTAATTTTTTTTCTTTCTTTTAGATTTTTTAGTTTAGCTTTTTTAACCTTTTAAATTTTTTTCTAAAAATCATTTTTTTTTTCATTTAAAAAAAAATTATGTATTTCAAAAGGAAGGTGAGGGAGGAGTGGGGCCAAGTAAGGCAAAGTGTAGCATTGCTTTTCCCATGATCTTTTCTTCTTCATTTATTTTTAAATTGTTTTTAAATCAACATAAATCCATTTAAAACCCATATTTATTAAGTATTAAGTAAATATTTTTATTATTTTATTTCATATAATGTATTATTTCCTTCATATTAATGATAAAAAAAATTATCTTAAAAAAAAATATCCATTTTTTTTATAATTTCATAAAATATAGAATAAAAATCAAAACATAAACATGATTAATGATTAAAGAAAAATTTGAAAATTAGTAAATAATTAAAAAAAAAACATTTATTGTGTTATAATTTCTCCTATTTTTTAATAAAAAGAAAATCCTTCGAGATTAATTTACTTCATGACATGAATACACATTCATTTTTATAAAATAATTTAGATAACATCATAATGATGATATTATGGAGAGTGTCATTCTTCAAGAGTCATGCCCAAGTCCAACCTTGGCATCTTGTGGACATGTGGCACAATGATAGTTCTCCCTTGGCAGCTTGGCTCAACCAAGGATACTTCACCCAGACTACACCTCTTCACCTAGAGCATACCCATACTTTGTTCTAGGTTATAGACGAGTCACATCTTTACTCTCTGCAACTCAATTGTATACTTAGACATTTGTTAACTTAGTTTAACACTTATTCAATTTGGCATGCAACAGAAAACATGTGAAACACAAGAGACAAATCTATAGTGTCGGTGGCACCAACAATGCCTAATACCTGACTTTTTATTTATTTATATTGCAAAACAAAAGAAATATTTACAAAGAGGGTGCTATTGTCCCAGTTACATATAAGGGAAGAGCCTCACGACTCTGCCTTATACACCAAAACTATACAAACCTACAGTTCTGTCACACCAAGACTTCCCCCTTGTCATTTATCCTTGCCTTAGCCTGAGGTGCACCGCACTAGTGTGCCCAAAATCATTTCTCCATGTCTCTTGCCTTCACTAGGTTTTCCATGTCTTCCTTTGGTTGTGCACCCTTACTCTTATATGGACTCCAAGAATCACTTGAGTGAAATGTCGTGTCTCTTTGGTGTGTCATGCCCCTTCACGAATCATCACACTCAATCAGTCTTCACGTCCCTCCATGGGCCCAGTGCACCCATCTAAGCTCGTGATCCCATTAACCGACATTTCCCTTGGAATGACACACCCCATCCTTGGGTGTGCGCCCCTTGTCTCCTGCTCTTCCTTGTGCCAATCGTAATGACTCTCCGTGGGTGTGTTGATGGAGTCATTCAACCTCTCTGACATGCCAATGTTGCTAAGGTAAAACAGGTCCACTACTTGGGTGTGCTCCCAAGTTTCCTTGCCCTTTCCCAAACACAACCTAAGTCTCTGTCGTCCATTGTAAGAGAATAAGGGTGTGTACCCCCCTTGGTCTTGCACATCACCATCATGCCCCAAGGTGCTCTTTCCAACACCCAAACTTCTTCGTTTGCCCAACAAATCATTTCCTCCTTGTGCTCTTTTTCCATCCTATCACTGAATCTTCCCAATGAGTGTGTGTTCTTGGTGGGTGTCTTAGGAGGCCTTACATAGAGGATAATAATTTTATATCAATCACATTTTTCCCACAAAAATATCATAGGCAGTTAGGTGAATTTTAAATTACCACTTTCCACTCGATTTAATTTTGTTTTCCCCGAGCTCTATTATATTATTCAATATCACTCGAGAGCCATAGTAGGAAGTCTATCAACTTGATAAGAAGAGTATGATTGATCCCCATCAAGCAAAAAGTCAGGGAACTTCTCATGGAAAAAGGTCTTCCTAGGCTCTAGAATGGGGACGGGTGAGGACCTGATAGGTGTCAATTCTTTGACCGCCTCATCACATGCATGACTAAACTAACATGCATTCACTTTAAATGAATTTTTTTAGAGTGAAAGAGAAGAACTTAGAGCCTCACCCATTGAGCCAATGTGTTCTTTCTCTGTAGAAGAATAACCCGATGGATCTTTCCTCTTTTCCTTGGAATTGCATCTAGATTCTTCACTAGGATACTTTTCCTCTTCCCCTAATGAAAAATACGCCGAAGAATTTATTTTCCAAATAAATTTAAAAGGAAAAAACTAGGATGGATTCCATCTGCATTGAACCTGGAGGTGACTGACCTCATGGCACCCAAAGCACCAGAAGATAAATTTCTAATAATCAATACTTTGAATCCAAAAAAGACCTTCCTAGACCAATTCTATCTCATCCTACAAACCCTCCCACATGTCCACTTTCACTTGGATCCAAACCCACCTCCTGTCCATCTTAATGTCCTAGAGTCTATCTTAGTGACCTAGTCTAGTTCAAGACTATAGAGTATTCCAATTTTATTATCAAATTCCTTCAATAGCTCTGAATGCCAGAAAACTAATGAAATTTTAGGAAAGATTTCCCAAACCTTTGATGTATATAAATGGTCAAGAGATAGATCAAATGAAATAGATCATTCTTTTATAATCAAACCAGAAGGACCCCATCCCCAAATAGGACTAAATATTTGGTTCAAATCCTCCTTGGAGTGGAATTTGAAGAAAATCCAACCTCTAGTTAAAGTATGAAACATAGGTCTATACCCAAAAATATCCATCCAATTTTGATCAATCCATTTAACCATATCTTTCGAGCACACTATCTTACCGAAAAATCCCCTGACTATAGTTCTACCCATCAACTCTGGAATGTCTCCGATATAAATGTATCACCTACCACCAATTTATTCCTCTACTTGCTTGTTTTCCAACACTATGGATTCAACTTCCTTTGGGGGAATGATGGGGCTAACAGACCATCATCAATGCGTGCCTTAGCCACTAAATGGAACTCACCACCCTGCAAAACTGAAAGGCAACGGAATGGGACTAAAATCGAGGCTCATAACATCTACAAGTGTCATATCATCCTTTGATCCCTTGAAAATGGGGCCTCTAGTCTTAACTTGTGAAAGGTTTGAATGATCTACCACCCTAAAATCCGCTCCCCTTGATCCCACGGTAGCATGAAGATCCAGTGACCGAGACAAGCCCATGTGGAGCAATCACTTGTCCTTTTGTGCATGAGCAAATTCAACATCAACGATGAATACATCCTTCGCACATCCTAAATATCCGTCTTCAACCTCTGGTTCCATTCGCCTCGAGTATACTTTCTCTCTCAACCTAAACATATACTTAGGAGAGAAAAGTATACTTTAAGGAGTGATATTGAATAATCCACCTAAACAGCTTCAACCTTTGGTTCCAAGACTTTTGTCAATTCATACTCCCTGCTTAGGTCTAGAGTTAAATATGGTTCGATAGGGGATATTGGAAGGGGTATTTCCTTTGATAAGGCCCCCGGGGGATAGGTGGGTATATAATCCTATTTATCCTATTTATCCAAGGCTCAATTAAAATCTAAGATGAAAATATCAGATGGTAAGTAGACTATGATAGTTCGGTCCATTAGAGAAGGGATGTCCCATTCGAAGGTTAGCTAATTATTTTGTTATCTTTCAACATCATAGGGGTTGGGGGTGCCCACAAAATCTTATCCCTCAAAATTCTTGTGCATGGATGTCATTCTAATTTAGGAGATTATGTGTGCGGGGAACAAATCATAAAAGGTTTGCAGGCCCTGGTTGAAGGGTTGGTGTTTTTGTTCTTTGGATTTGGTTGGCCTTTTGGGGTCTTCTCTCCACCTGGAGCCCATGTTTTAGGTTCGTATCCTCTTTTTATATTCCCTTGGGGCTAGTGGTGGAGTTAGAGGATACCTCCATGAGGTCATATTTCAAGGTGTTAAATCTCTATGGCCCTTATGATGATCACATTCCATTCTAGGAAGGTTTGAGTTCTTTAGGGGTAATAGAGGGGAACCATATCATTATTAGTGTTGATTTAAATTTTACAGWTTCCTCTTGTGATATGTGGGGGGAGCATGCATAGAATGACCCCCAAGAAGGCTTCTTCTCCAATTGGATAGCAATGAATTCTTTGGTGAATGTAGTCCCTCGGAAAATTTCTCAGACTTGGAGAAATGGTCATAAGGGAAATGACAAGGTAGTTAAATAGCTTCACTATTTTCTTATTTATGAAAAATTGTTGTTAAAATATTAGGGCATTTCATCTTGGGTTTCAGTAGGAGGACTTTCCGACGATATGCTTATATTTATGAGAATTGTTAATTTGGATGAGGTAAAGTACTTCCAAATGAAATTCAATGATTCATGGCTGTAGGAAGATGAGTATAGTTCATTATTAACAAATGATTGGTTGCATATATCTAATGAGGAGGGATAATCGTACATGATTCACTTAGCAAGAAATCTAGGTTGTCTTAAAATGGGCAAAATCTTTCCTTGATCATTCTCAATCGAATCTTAAATAAGTTGAAAAGGATATAGATTTTTTTTTCTGGTGGAAAATCTGGCAAGGTCTCTGAGCCAATCCAAGGAGTTGGAGATGGGGGAGATTTTATAAAGGAAACATGAATTGTTACAATTGGAAGAAGTGAGATGATGGCTAAAAAGAAGGGCTATCTAGTTGAAAGAAGGAGATAGCAACAAAAAATTATTTCACAAGTTTCCTCAACATAGAAAGAATCAAAATTCAATTGGAGAAATCAAAGATCAATTTGGAGTTTCGGTGTCCATGCATGAGGAAATGGAAGATACCGAGGTGGATTAATTTAGTTCCTTATTTAAGGAAAAGTTAAGTTTCCCCATTGCAGAGATATTAAAATTATTGGACATGTTTCCTCGCAAAATAACTGATGAAATGAATGAGGCCTTGTTGGAGGAGGTTACTAAGTCTGAAGTGTTTAATACTCTTTCATATTTTCAAAAATATAAAATTCATGGTCTAGATGGAATGACTATGGAATTCTTCCTAGGTTTTTATGATTTTTTAAAGGGGTATTTGTTAAAAGTGGCGTAGGAATCCCAAGCTTCTGGAAGGGTCTTTGGATCACTTAATAAAACTTTCCCAACCCTTATCCCAGAGAAATCAGAGTTGATTTCCTTTGATGATTTTTTCCTTATTTCTTGTTGCGACCTAATTTACAAGCTAATATCCAAAATCATCACGAATAGGCTCAAACCTATTATGAGAAAAACCATTTCAGAGGAACAATTTGGTTTCTTGTACAAGAGGAAAATCCACGATGATGTGTCCTTAGCTCAAGAATCTATGCACTCAATCAAAGTGAAAAAAATCCCTTCCTTTGTTTTAAGGTTAGACCTCTCCAAATCTTATGACAAAGTGAACTAGACTTAGACTAGCCCTGATCAAGTTGGGGATGAACCTGGTAACAATTAATTGGATAATGTGATGTGTTCAGTTGGTATCCTTCATTGTTCTAATAAATGGATCCCCCTCCAAGTTTTTTCTCTCTTCAAGAGGTATTCGTCAAGGATTCCTTCTCTCCCATCTTCTCTTTTTAATTGTGGTAGAAGGCTTAAGAAGAATCATCCAAGAGGCACATAATAATGGTCTCCTAAAAGGCCCGAAGATTACAAATTTTGAGGCCATTTCTTATTTTCTTTTTGTAGATTATGTAATGCTCTTTGGTGTAGGTAATATAAAATAAGTTTAGGTACTCAGAAACATTCTATACATATTTTTGTCAGAAACAAGAATGGGATTGAATAGAAAATCCTCCATTAGATATAATGCTTTGGGAGAGGAGGTTCAAGTGAAATTAGAAACCTTTCCCCCTTTTGTTGTTTCAGACATTGAAGATGGAAATAAGTGTTAAAATATTCGATGTGCTCGTTTTAACCATAGACAATATCACTATTGTCACCCAACCATAGGCACACAGCCACCCTCGAGCACCTTAACCTTTGCTAGATAGAATAATTCCAGAAAGCCACACTAGAACCAACAGATAAACCCTAGTTGCAGTAGTAGCACGAGATGGAACCAAAAAACACCATCCAAATGAAAAAACAACACAAGACAAGGAGAGCACACCTTCTCCAAGGGTAGAGAAAAAGAGAGAGAGTCTCCACAACCACATAATAAGAACAATACTCAATTGCAATAGTTGCAGTTGCATTTTTTCCCCAAATTTGCACCTTCAAGAAATACAACAATATACTCCAAGATGTCACCAAGAATACCAACAAGACATACTAGAAGGTAGGGTGCATATCTTAGGCTAGATAGCATTAGAGAGAGAGACAAAGAATCACCTCAGAATATGCACCTTTCTTTCTTTCAACTGCAGCTCCAAACTTGCACTATACTTTTTCGAGTGAGTGTGTATAAATGAGCTAAAGAACCTCCGATTTATAGTGGTTCTTGTCACCTTTCTGGGCCAACTTGTCTTTCTGGAAGATAATACATTGATATTATTTATTCTACTGAGTCGACTTCTCTTCTAGGGTTTTTACACATCTGTTTATGGTTTCTCTTGCTTCCAGAATATTTTATTCTAGTTGAAGGTTACACATGGAGGTTATTACCTCCCACAACTACCATGATATCAACACTCCCTCCTATCTAGGGAGGTATTAACTGTAATGGTCTCAAACACATCCACCCATTTCACATGGTATGTGCAAGGCTCACATAGTCTTGTATAACATTCTACAGGTAGCATCATCATATCCACATATTCTATCTCATGATCTCGCATATCAAGTCACGTGTATCATCATCATTCTTAGTATCATCTGGTAGCATATTGGCATCAAAATATATCATTGTATGCATCATCTCTTGAGGCCATACTCCATCTGAGTAAATGAGCATGATGTTGAATAAGTCATGTGCTGGAATTAGCACACTCAACATAGTGTATTGCATAAGTCACTCACTCAATAGAGTGATATAGGGACCATTCTTCCTATCTTGGTCACTTCCTATGACACAGGAAGAATGACTATCCCAACAGATGTTGAAAGCCACACCACAGGCTACAAGGACCATTCTTCCCACTCTGGTCACTATTGTGAACTCAAGAAGAATGAATATCCTGGATCATTTTCCCCCCTCTGTCCACTACTATGAACTCAGGGAAAATGTTTGTCTTGTACCAATCTCCCCACTCTGGTCACTACTATGAACTCAGGGAGACGAACCATTCTACCTTTCTGGGAAAATCCCCAGGAGAATATTTTTCCTGGACCATTCTACCTGTCCGAACAATACCCCAGGACAACAATTTTCCATGGTACATCAACAATCTGTTCTTCCTAGACCATTCTCCACCTGGAGAATGTCTGTCCACTGACACACTGATTATCCATGATGACATATATTAGCACTCCCTCCCAACTGAGGAAGTCATATCCTCCTTTTCAACCAAGGGAGGGTATGTCCACAAATCCCAACTTGTCCCTCAAGTATGCAAAATTTATCTTGGATAGAGGTTTTGTCAAAATATCAGTTGTCTTCTCATCGATGGAGATGTACTGGAGAATCACTTCTCCCTTATGTAATTTATCATCGATCAAATAATACTTGATCTCAATGTGATTCAACCTGTCATGGAACACGAGGTTCTTTGAAATCTTCACACAACTCTTATTATCACAATATATCACAATCAAATCCAACACCCGATCAAATAGTCCAAAAATTAGCTTATGGAGCCATACCTTTTCCATACAAGAATCATAAGCTGCAATATACTCTTATTATGTAGTGATAAGTGCAATATACTTCTGATTCTTGTTAGCCCATGATATCATAGCAGATCCCAAACTGAAACATGTACCAGAGGTACTCTTTCTTTCATCTACACTCTCTACCCAATCTGAATCAATAAATCCATACAGCTGTACGCCACTTTTTAAGGCAATTCTCAAACCTTAATTTAGCATCCGACGAACATATCTCAAAATGTTCTTTGCAACTATCCAATGCCCATGTCTAGGTTCCACCTAGAACTCGCTCAATGTGTTCACATCAAAGCAAATGTCTAGTCGGTATTAACCAAATACATCAATGAGCCAATCAACTTTCGGTAAAGGGATGAGTCTACTAGATCAGAATCAGAGTCTCTCAGCTTCTTCAGATATGTCACCATGGTAATTTCTATGGATTTGAAATCCATCATCCCAAACTTCTGAAGGATATTTACAACATACTTCCCTTTCCCCAGGAAAATTTCATCATGATTCTACCATACTTCTAGTCCCAAATAATAATGCATGAGACCAAGATCCTTCATATAGAATTCAAAGGCTAAATTCCTCTTACATTGAATAATGAGAGGCTTTTCACTCGTCAGAAACAAATCATCAACATATAGTAGCAAGATCATAGGTACATGATTCACAACCTTGTAATAAAGGTTTGGATCAGAATAAATCTTGGAAAATCCAAGTCTCATCAAGTAACTGTCAATTCATGCATACCAAGCTCTTGGAGCTTGCTTGAGTCCATATAACACCTTCTTTAATCTGCATACATGGGTTTCTCTCAGGTGTACTTCAAAACCTTAAGGTTTCTCTATGTATACTTCTTCCTCAATTACTCCATTGAGAAAAGTGGTCTTTACATCCATCTGATGTAAAATCCAACCCATGGATGATGTAAGAGACATGATGGCTCTAATAGAGGTGTATCTGGAAACTGGAGAAAACGTCTCATCATAGTCTTTTCCCTCCTGCTGGGATAAACCTCTAGCCATGAATCTTGCCTTGTATTTATCGATACTCCCATCTACTGCATACTTTATCTTGTAAACCCATTTTGAAGTGACTACACACTTTCCTTTAGTTTTAGGCACAATTTCCCATACATCATTTTTCATGATGGATTGATATTCTTCCATCATAGCTTCCTTTCATACTTTCTTCTTGAATTCTTCTTCAAAGGTGGAAGGTTCTACATTGACAAGACTTGTCATGAGTGACGCATAACTAGATAATCTTTTGGGCCTCATGCTTTCCCTAAAGGTGCCACTGCGAGATTTATGTCTTTCTGCTTCTTGTAGGGTGGATTCGAGCCATGCTAGTCATTTTCTGGTCTCAGGTACAATAACTGGCTCCACAAGTTCAAGTGGATGTTCTGGTTCTTCATTGGGATGTTCTAGAGAACATGTAGTTTCTTTCTTGGGACCTTCATGTTCTTCTTCATCGTTGGAATCCATGGAATCTTCTATATATTTCCTAAGGGAAATATTTTTATCAAAAGTCACATATCTGTTGATTTCAACCTTTTGTCGACATGGAACATAGATTCAATAAGATTTTGATGACTCACTATATCCAATGAATATTCCCTTCTTTCCTGAAGGTTCCAACTTCTTTCTTTTGTCCTTGGGAACATGAATATATAAAGGACAACCAAAGATCCTCAAGTGTTCAACACTGGTCTTGATTCTGGAGAAAGCTTCTTCTTGAGTCATGTTCTTCAATATACAACGATGACTTCTATTCTGAACATATACAACTATCATAGCTGCTTCTACCCATAGAAACATGGATAGATTCTGGTCATTCATCATTGCCTTAATAGATTCTTCAATGGATCGGTTATTTCTTTTTGCTACACCATTCTGTTGAGGATTGTAGGGAGTATTGAGCTCCCTCTTAATCCTTACCTCTTCTCTTATTGAGGAGGTTGACATTGGTCCACACACATCTAAGTGAACGATTTCCAAAACTTATTTTGCTTAACACACTTCCTTTATAATCGGTACTTGGTGAGATCACTTTCCTCACCACTTGATGGAGTCATCTGCTCCATGTTTGCAACTATCACTATAGTTCCTTCTTAGAGATATCTCCTGTGACCTTCCTGAACTAAGAACAACAAGAGAAAAAATATTTCCAATATCATTTTCATAAGAACATATCTATGATAACAAGGATGGTAGTCATCATAGAATTACCAAGGTGACCTTCTCGAGAGCAAAACAAGAAATATCTCCTAGAGGAGATGTTAGTTCATTTTGAAAACAATTGAAATAAGAATATATATCAATAGTACTTAAATGAAACCAAGTATACCTAACAGTAATAGAACCTTTCAAAGATTGTTTTCACAACTATAGTGTTTACTTGTATTGTAGCAACTATAAAACTTGATATGTGCAAATTGAAACTTAACAATTTGATCAATCAAGCCTAGAACATGGAGCCTCAACTGCTAGGGAGGGTGCGCTTGTTCCTATGAATGTACTGAATCCAAGATCATTGCTTGGACACGGTCTCTTGTACATCCCCTGCAAACACACTCATGCTTTGCTAGATGATATAACTTAAAAATCATATAAAGTGCATACCTTTGAAATTTGTAGCATCGTTCAGCTTGTCTTCTAGTATGAAACTAGACACCATCTTGACAAGAAGAGGTTAGAAACAGAATAAAAAAGGTTCAATGATTAGAACAAGCTAGAAACCTTGAAATTTCAACTTTGACCACAAAATCAATTTTGACCAAAAGTCAACCTTTGACTTTGACTACCCAACCTTTGAATTTGACTTTGACCAAGAACTCAAACTTGACATTTTTGCTGGCCGAGGGTACCAGATGGTGCACTAGGCTAGGGCGCACTAGAATACCCAAAAATATTAGGTCCAACACTTCATTGAAAGTGCCCAAGAATATAGGTTAAGGTTTGTTGCCATTGCAAGCTCAGAAACCCTAGTTGCAACTGCAACTGGTGCTATAACAAGCTTACAAAGAACTGTCAGTATTCCTTCTAGTGGTTATATTGTTCTGAAGGTAGTGTGGGCCCATAACCTATTAAAATATTCGATGTGCTCATTTTAACCATAGAAAATATCACTATTGCCACCCAACCATAGGCACATAGCCACCCCCAAGCAAATTAACCTTTGCTAGATAGAATGATTCTAGAAAGCTACACTGGAACCAATAGATAAAGCCTAGCTAAAGAAATAGCATGATATGAAACCAAAACACACCATCCAACTACAACAACAAAACAAGACAAGGAGAGCACACCTTCTCCAAGGGTAGCACACAAGAGAGAGAGTCTCCACAACCACAAAACAAGAACAATACTCAACTGTAGTAGTTGCAGCTGCACTTCTTCCCCAAATTTTCACCTTCAATAAATCCACCAATATACTACAAGATGTCACCAAGAATACCACCAAGAGATACTAGAATATAGGGCACATATCTTAGGCTAGATAGCGCTAGAGAGAGAGACCAAGAATCACCCTAGAAGATGCACCTTCCTTTCTTGCAACTACAACTCCAAATTTTTTCTATAATTTTCTAAATGAGTGAGTGAAGTGAGTGTGTACAAATGAGCTAGAGAACTTCCTATTTATAATGGTTCTTGTCACATGTTTGGCCCGACTTGTCTTTCTGGAAGATAATAGATTGATATTATTTATTCTACTGAGCCAACTTGTCCTCTAGGGTTTTTACACATCTGTTTAGGGTTTCTCTTGCTTCCAAAATATCCTATTCTATTCAAAGGTTAAAAATGGAGGTTAATACCTCTCAAAAATACCATAATATCAACATTAAGTATTTGGGTTTTGTGTTAAAACCTAACTTGTATGGGTATGAGGATTGGTCATGGTTATTTTTAAAAATTCAAGCAAGAATAGATATGCATGTGAAGCAGTTTCTTTCCCAGGGAGCGTGTTTGGTCCTAATAAAGTTAGTCATCTATAGCATTCTAGTGCATTGGTATACCATAGTTAATGTCCCAAAAGGAATTCTAGCTAAGATTCACAAATCCAATTTCTACTTCTTGTGGTCTGGAAAAAAGCAGGTTGATGGGATCCCTCCCATAAAATGGTCACTATTAGTAACGACTAAGGAGCATGGAGGATGGGGAATCCAAAATTTGGTTTGGTTTGGTAAATAATTCATGGAAAAATATTTGTGGAGAATCATCCATAACATGATGTTATGGGGAGGAGTCTTAGTTTCCAAATACTTGGCAAGGAAATCCATTGAGGAATGGTTCAAAACAATGAGGAAAATAGTAGTTGTGAGTTCTATAGGATGGAAATAAATGATGTAATCTTTCCCATTGATTGGGGAATGAAAAAAATTTAGTATAGGATATGGAAGGATTTTCCATGTTGGGGAGGACCTGTGGGAGGGCTCGACGAGAAAATTCTATCTCCTAGAGAACCTTGTGAGAAGACTTCACACTCGAGGATTTTTCTCGTTCAGGGATGCAGTTACTTAAGGAATGAATTTCACTAGTAGATTGATATAGAAATATTTGGCGGATTTGAACCTCGATGGAGGTGTTGGAACATATATAATCCTGAACTTTTGAGCTTTACTTTATCCACTTCATGAAAATATAATCTTTCCCAAAATGGTAACTTAGAAAATGAATTTCCAATTTTAAATCAAATTCATTTATGGCTAATTAGTAATAAGGCACGCGTGATATCTGTTGTTGATGAAGTTTTTCCGTTTGATCGAATGATCCTAATTTCTCCGGAGTTTTGGAGCTGCCAAATTGTTAAATACGTAAATCACTAAAGGTCGCTTCGGAGCTTCGCGCTTTAGGAATTTTGATAGTCTCAACGATAAAAGTCTCGAAACCCAAAAGCATCCATTCATCACTTTTCCTAAACCTTTAAAGGACACGAGTCGTGGTACACATGTACATTTTGAGTCTTCCCCGAGTTGACACGTGGAACCCATTTCTGACATTTTCGTTCGAAGATTCATACGATTCCAAGTAACATGTGGTACCTCCCTTTTCTCGACATGTCATCTACAATGACGTCATCTACGACACGTCACTATGGGAGATGACCCTTCGGAAATATAACAAATAACTAATTCATAAATCACCGAAGTACCTAAATGCCAAAGTATTAAACTTTTTAATTAAGTTGATCATGGTCAAGAGATAATTAATGACTTCACACTTCAGGGTTCGAACGTTTACCCTTCATCGTATCCTAAAATCTTCGAAGTCTGAATCTCTGAAACACTTAAAGTTAAATATGATTAATTAAGACTTAAAATCGGTTACCAGATAATTGATCCGTTCGTAGTTTTGGGTTTCAGGGATTTCCTCTCGAGCTACATTTAAAACCCTCGCAGTCCGAATTTTCGAAACACTTGAAGTCAACACACCTTTTTTTAAAATCATTAATTAAGGTTTTAATAGTGATTATCCACGGGTTAACCTTCACAGATTCAGGATTCAGGAAATTCTCACTTTGTCTCATCTAAAACTCCTGAACACGAACTGTCAAATATTAATGACATTTATGACTAATTAAAGGTATGATTCAAACGCGGATTGTGGATCGTCAGGTAGACATTTCCATTAAAGTTAATAAATTTTTCGTCACTGAAGCTATACAAAAATCAATGTATCTTATTTAAATAAAAGCACTTGGATTTCAAATTCATTTTCACCTTTCGCAATTAGAAATATTTTATCAGTTTGAAAAAGCTCACAGATTTTATCTGCAACAGGTAACCTCACTCAATTTCTTAGAGATCATGGCACTGTGAAAAATGATGAAGAATCCTGATGTGGTTGGTGAAGGTTCAAATCCAAATGCAGACGTTCTGTCGAACACCACGCCACATGCCATAGACACTATTAAATATTGGACACATGTGTTCGAGGTTTTGGAACATGAGGTCATAAACTGTCCAAAATATTTCAGTGATGAAGAAGATGATACTCATGTAGAGAAACTCAGATATATATCCCAGTCAGAGCTACAAAAGATAGTTGTGCGACCGAGAGTCATGCCGTATAACGACATGATAAGTTGGGCCTTGGAAAACATCGACGTCCAAACCAGGAGAGTCATCAACCATCAGAAGGTTGTCGTTGGTTCTTCCTGACTGGAATACCTCCGAGTAATGTATAATCTATCTCCCAATCCTAAATATAATTACAATGCTACATTTATGTTGGATTTTGAGCAAAAGGAATGCATACAATACGACAAGACTTATCCCGATATCGTTAGGTCCTGGTGGGGGCACCCAGAGAAGTTCAGGGCCGACGCTCATGGTATGTATGCCACAACATCATTGGTCGTTCACATGATTTCTATAGCCATGATTCTCTATAGATTGCTCAGGAAGAATATTCCCACTCATTTCCCAGTGAAATGGGTATCTATCATCCACGAGGTGGTTGAGGACTACACTTTTAATTGGGCCAAAATGTTGTCAGATAATTTCGCCAAAGAAATTACTAAATATAAAATGGCAAAATCAAAGGGGAAGCCCACCCCTTTCTATATGTCTGCGTATGTCATGGACAATATATGTTTCATGACCCCTTTCCCATTGATGAATTGGAGATGGACCTCGACCAGTATAGAGCCTATCCACTTCTACCATTCCAAGTTGTGGGAGGAAAAAGGCAAAGATTTATTTTACAAAATATTTCACATTGTAGTGGTGCCTATTCATATAGCCCTGGGAGGAAAAAGGAAAAGATTTATTTTACAAAATATTTCACATTGTAGTGGTGCCTATTCATATAGCCCTATATGGTCACCTAACTCCTCGAATTTTAGACATGATTATGGGAAATCTAGGAAAAATAGCAGGTTGGTTCATTGAAGAAAACTTCTCTTATATCAGGGCTTTTGGATGCTCAGTTCCTCACCATGCTCTCTGACAATTTTTACCAGACCGGCTAGTGTGCAGGGAAGTAGCTTACCAAGTAGTAATGAGAGGCATCAACAAGGAGCTGAAGGCAACTAAGAAAAATGTATGGTCGACTTTCTCTATCCGGGTTGGCATGTTTTCACTATTATATTTCGGTCACTCCAAAGTGGAGGTTGCGGCTTTGGAAGATGTCAAATTGGTTGACATTGAATTCAAAAGGAATGACCCACACAAAATTGTGGAGAACCACCTGGCCCAATTCAACATGAAAAGATATGTACATGAAAACTCCCCATATGAAGAAATATTCAGGGGAGTTAGGTCTTATGAGGAGGTACAAGACAAATTCCAAACCTTGTCCCCATATCAACAGGCTAGTTTCCTCTATTTCCAAAGACATAGGTGAAACAATTTTCCAAAAGAACTACAAGGAGAGTCGATGGTCGCCCCTCCTGCACAGGAATGTATGCCTCCAGGTTTTGAACTAGGGTACTCTGGTAAACATAATATTGAGGAGACCCCAAAGAGCTCTGACGTTTTGACACAAGAATTAGAAGCCTCATTGTTAGGATAGCTAGGCCACTAGGCCCTAGCTCATTTCAAAACTTACCTAAAGAAAGGACATGATGCATCTCCTTCGACACCAGCCACACTTGCTTCCAATACAATAGAGAAACAACAATATACATATATTGGTACTCCTATTACATCATTGACACCTCTGCAGTCTAGCTTTGGAAATCCTAGTTCTGAAATCATTCTTGTAAGTGATCTTACCCCAATCTCGACCAAAGAGATGCCTCCTTTAGATTTATTCTTTAGCAAGAAACGGAGGGCCATAATCAAGAGATAATCACACCATAAAGACAGAGTAATAACCAAAAGGCAGAGGATGTTGTATGACAGAAATGATCGCGATGATTCAGAATTCACAAAAGAAGTTGCAGGTTCATTGGGTGCCTTTTCCACTGCAAACCAATGGTCTGTGGAGAATTTGGCAGAGCAACTAAGATAAAAAAAGCCTATTGGAGGGGCAGTTGCAAGATCAAATATTGGCCTTGGAACAGAATGTAAGGAATAAGATGAGCCAATACTTCAAGATAATCAGAGCTCATGACTGACAACAAATCCAACAGCTGCAGGCTAACCTCCTGGAGCTCCATCGAAATTCACATGCCAACCAAGGATTAGTCACTCAACGTGATGAATTGATAGGGAAATTGCAAGCCAGATTATACCTGACTGAAGGAACCTCAGTAGATATTTCATCCTTCCAGACTCAAGCACTGGAAAAAAATGAAAAACTGGAAGTGGCCCAGTAGGATCTTTTTATTAAGATAGATTCCATTCAAAAGTGCTACCAGGCAGTGGATCTTTCTTTGAAAGATATATATATCAAAGAAAGGGAGGATTTCTCAGCCCAGGATAAGTTTCAAGAAGACATCGTATTAATGCAAAAAGAGAACGTCCTTGATTTTCCTATTCTCTCTCCTTCTGAACAAATAAGAGGTGAGATGGCTCAAAAGGCTTGGAAGACCAATCTAACAAAGAGCAAAATATTTGCCAAAGAAGTAAAGGAGGCTTGCCTAAAAACTTTATCACCATTAGACAAAGGACTAATTGATCTTAAGGGAAGTGATATCGTGGAATCCCTGGGGTAGATTTATATAGAAATGAACTAGCAGAACTCCCTAAAGAGAAAAGAGGAAAATCTGGCAACCATTCAGAAAACAATCTAGATCGATCTTTCTAAAATCAATAAATGGTTAATGAATCCAAGCCTACAATTATAGGCCAAAGCTCAAGAAGTGAAAAGAATCCAAGAAAGGATACCTCAAGTAGAAAATAATTTATTCACTTTTGAGATGAATGAGACAATTGAACCTTCAAGGATTGTAGTGGAATTGCTGAACAGATGCCAACAATGTATTGACCACAGAAAAACAATATAGCTAGAAGCAGGTAGAAAAATATACACTGTCTTTTCTCCTTTTCATTCTCCTTATCTTCCATTTTCAAACAACCATCTGTCTCGTTCACTCTCATTCTAAACTCCCAGTTACCCCCATTTCATTATCATTCCTCCCACAGACGATTACTTTTCCTACATCCATTATTCATTCTTTGACAAGACATGCAGAGCTATCCATCCAACTATCCTTCTCCCTCAAAAGAAACTCTTTTCTAGAGGGTGAAGAGACAGAAGAAAATGCCAGCAAAGCTCGTCGTATTTTACAGACTGCTATCTTATTTCCAAATTATGTTATTTTGATTAAATATTGTAAGAAGTCCAACCGTTTTGAGTTGTGACAGATTTTGTATAAATGCATAGATTTAAGATCTATTCATGGCTGCTTCTTGCCGGATGTAATAGCGAAAACTCTCATTTTTTAGTATTAATACAAGTGCATACAAAGATTCCAAGTTCTGTTCAGTTTGAGTTATGTGTTTCTCCTGTATTTCCATATATTTGAATTTCCTTATGTAATTCCTTGATAAGTGTTTGATTGAAATTTAGTATCACAACTACTGTAATCATTTTATCTCAGTAATTCGTTAAGTAAGCAGTTTTTCCTTTGTAATTGTTGTAAGTAACACAAGACCTGCAAGCTATTTGACTTACTGCATCTCATATCCTTTTCAAGGGTGCACTCTTTGCTTTATTCTACTACAAACAAGGAGAGATTCATCTGCCATTGATGCCTAGCTTTGTTTAACAGTTTTGTAAGTTTCTCCCACACCATTTTATATCATAATTGTGACTCAGACAACGAAATACGATCTCTGTACTATCCTATTAATAATTTAATTTAAAGATTTTTCTTATATAACTAAAGGTAGAAAAAGAACTCTTTTAAAACATATTTTTAAACAGTCCTGATGCCTGACATTACTCTTTGATCCTTAAGTTTAATCTCAGGACCAACATCTTTTTAGCGCCGTTGTCGGGGACATAGAAACAAAGTTATTTTACCCTGGAGGCTGGGAGAACGACAAGGAAAATTTCTATCTTTGATAGTGAACAAATATTGAATACACAAGTAAGGCTTATTTTTATCTTTCACTTGGTGACTCCACCATAGATAAAACTGGAATTCGGTCGAAAGAATACAAACGATAAGCAAACCACACCAGTATCAGATCTCGAAAGGTTGTTGAAACCAAAGGCATACCTCAAATTGACTACTTCATCAGTAGGTAAAGTATATCAACCCAAAGTTACACATGTTAATGCTAAGGTTCTGATTGAAGAACTAACCCCTCAAGAGAGTTTTAAACAAGTACCCTCTGTGGAGGAATCAACTAGTAAACCCGAGGCTAAGCTTGAGAATCCAGAGGTAATTGTACCTAAGATAAATATTGAGATTGACTCGACTGATACTCCTACCGGTCAGAACAAAGGATCCCTCTCTATACCCACTGTCGTTGGCACTCTGTCGATTCCATCCTTGCCAGAAGTAAAGGTTTTAGTTTTCCGAAACCTTGAAGAATATATTTTATACATTGATTCATCCCCTATCGGTTCTCCTATATATACATCTTGTAAGTATGAGGAAACCATTCCACTTTTCCATTTTCCTCCTCTTCTAAATTTTTCATCTCCTAATGACCTTTTTCCAGAACTTCCTTAACCACATCCCTAAGTAGTCGAAAGGTCACCACTTCCCTCAAAGTTTTTGAAAATCCCCTTTTTTCCCAAAGTCTGTCCCCTAGACTTCCAATGCCTACTGCTGGAGGAGGTGGCACCGGAGGCGAAGGAGCAGGTGGACAAGGTCAAGGACAAAGTCCGCCCCATAGAATCTTTGCTAAGGTAGCTGCCAGATACACTCCCTTGGTCCTCCCTGTTGTCCTTCACGATTTGCCCAAAAATTATATGAAAAACCTACCAAAATTTATGGGGGAAGGATATATAACCACAACCAAGCACATAGCCTTTTTTTATCAGTTTGCTAATATCCTTGGCATTGAGAACGAAGATGTTTACTCAAGTATTTTAGTACAAACCTTCAAAGGACAAGTAAGAAACTTGTTCCGAGGACTCCCAGTAGGGTCCTTACAGTCATATGATGATCTAGAAAATACCTTTTTAAGACAATGGGGAGAAAAGAAAGACCATCTCTATTATTTGACTGAATTCGGAGCTTTAAAAAAAAAAATTATGAATCAATTCTCAAATTTACTTAGAGGTTCAATAAACTGTAAAACAAGATCCCAGCCGAAGTTAAACCCTCTCAACCTGCAACAAAGGTAACTTTTGCAGGATATTTTGAACCCGACTTTTCCCTCCTCTTAAGAGAAAGAAGATCTACCACTCTAGCAGGAATGCAAGATGATGCCATAGAAATTGAATCAAATATGATGGCATCCGGGAAATTAAAAACCAAATTTGAGATAGGAACTAGAGAACCTAGGCATTTCAAAGAACAGGCAGGGCCATATGGATATGGGAAGTCCGTAGAAGAGAAAATGGATGAGATGGCCAAAATAATTATAGATTTATCATACAAAATATCCAGGATGGAATTAGATTTGGCCAATGCTTACATTAGGAATTAGTTCAAGAGAAACCCTAACCCTCAGATACAATAGAGACAAATAAAAAATGAAGATCAAAAGATCCAAGCCCCATTTAAAACTAAAAAAATTGTGCAGAGGGATGACATGCAAAATTATGAGGAGTTAGAAGAGGATCTAAACAACCTTAGCGATGATGACCTTGAGCCTCATTTAACTAGATAGGATTATGAAAAGTCTCTAGACCTAGAATCCCTATTTAATAATGATGAAAGTATCAATAATCTGAGATAATCTGCATATCAAGGACTCACCGACTCAATAATGGCCAAACTCCAGCAGAAGTACAAGTTAAGGCCCAGAGAAAAAAATCCTATGAATGTTCCACCGAAAAAGATTTTATCAAGAAATAAAATGAATGAGGCAACTGTTACTAAACCGCTAGTTGAAACACAAGCTTCCCGAACAAAACACGTTGAAACAAGAGCATCACAAACTAAAAATATGGAAAATATAGAATCGCAAGCTCCAACCAGAGAAATCAAAAAAACAATCGGAGGTTTCGGTTTAGAAAAAGAACTTAATAAAATTAAAATCCCCATGCCCCTGGTTGAGCTTGCAAAAAATCCAATTTATAAAAAGCAGATCGCTAAAATAATAAATTTTTCTGATGCTGAATGTCATGCAGATGTTATCAATCAACAAGATGAAAGACCTACGATCATGTTTGGTCCACACATTGAAAATACTAAGGATTTTGTTGCTCCGTTTTATATTACACTAACTATGCACGACCACTTGCTCCACAACTGCATGTTAAATTCTGGGGCCTCTCATAATTTAATGCCTAAAATTATCATGGAAAAATTGGGCCTCGAAATCACTAGACCTTATCAAGACTTATACTCGTTTGATTCCAGAAAAGTTAAGTATCTTGGCATGATCAAAGATTTGGTAGTAAATCTTGCACAGATCCCTGTAAAAAGTATCCTTATGGATGTAGTCATTGCTGACATCCCTGCCAAGTATGACATGCTGTTATATAGGTCTCGAGGAACCAAATTAGGAGGATCACTTCATCTGGACATGACTTATGCTATGATCCCAATTTTTGGTGGACAATTTACTCGACTATACAAAGAGACTAGACCGACATATACTGTAAATGGCCCCCAAAACCCAAACAATTACCCATTCTATGTTGTTGATCAGGACTTAGGAAATTGTATATTATCAATAGATGATGATTTCGAAGAATGTACAGAAGAAGAAAATAAAAAAGTAGAAAAAAACAAAAAAAAAGTGTAAATAGTAGAGAAGGAATGTGGAAAATGTTTTTTGATGGCGCTTCGTCCTGTGAAGGAGCAGGGGATGGAGTGTTATTTGTAGCGCAAGGAGATGAGTATGTTATTCCCTTCTCATATATATTACAGTGGGAGGTTGATTATACAAATAATTTATGTGAGTATGAATCTCTAGTCTTAGGATTAAAAGATGCCATAAAGTTAAAAATTGAACATCTGATAGTTTATGGTGATGCAGAGCTTATTGTGAAATAAATAAAGAAACAATATCAAGCCAAGCATCCAAGGCTAAGGTCATACAGAAATTGTGCCTGGGATTTGATAGAAAATTTCTTCTTGTCCTTTAACATTCACTCCATTCGCAGAATGGAAAATCAACAGGCCGATTCTTTAGCCAAAGCTGCAACCACCTTTGTACCACCTACTTTCCTAAAACTGAAATATCACATCAAAATGAGACACAGGCCTTCGATCCAGAACAATTTTCAACACTGGAAAGTCTTTGAAGACAATGAACAAATTAAACAGCTCCTTGAAATGGTCAACGAGTTCTCTGAGACTCACATAGATCAGGAAAACCATAACGATCTTATCTAGGTCATGCAAGAAGGTGAAGACCTTGAAAAATTTCCAGGATAAGATCACAAATCATTGTATGCTTGTGGTTAAAAACAATCAGATCCCTAGAGGTCCGATCCCCTTAGAGATATTATTTGACCATGATGACATACCTTTAAAATATACCTTACGACCTCAGCCCAAAGCGGTTGAAGACTGTAATATAGGAACTATGGAAAATCCTAAACTGGTCAAGATATATAAATACCTTCCAGCCCAAATGAAGAATAAGTACGCCAAGTTTTTTAAGGAATATAAAGATGTTTTTGCATGATCCTATGATTAGTTAAAAACTTACAATACTTATGTAATTGAACACAAAATTCCTTTGAAACATGGTATCAAACCTTTCAGGCAGAAACTCAGACAAATAAACCCTATTCTTCTGCCAGTGATAGAAAGGGAAGTCAAGAAGCTTCTCGATGCGAAGATTATCATTCAACTCAAATATCTCGAATGGGTAGCGAATTTGGTGCCCGTCAGGAAGAAAAATGGTGAAATAAGGCTTTGTGTAGATTTCATAAACTTAAATCGGCCATCCCTCAAAGACAACTACCCACTACCAAAAATGGATCATCTTCTAGAAAAGGTAGTTGGAGCTAATAGAATGTCCATGATTGATGGTTTTTCAGGATATAATCAAATTGTTGTCCATGAAGACGACAAAGAAAAAACTGCATTTACCACTCCATGGGGAACTTTCATGTACAATAAAATGGCATTTGGTTTGATGAATGCAGGGGATACTTTCCAGAGAGCGATGGACATCACGTTCTTCAGTGAGAAAGACAAATTTGTTTTTATTTATCTTGATGTTTTAACGGTTTTTTCTAACTTTGATGTAGAACACCTGCAACACCTCAACCAGACCTTCGAAAACTGCAAAAAGTTAGATTTGTCTCTTAATCCTAAAAAATCATATTTATATATGAAATAAGGTAAGATATTGGGTCATATAGTGTCAAATGAGGGAATCAAAGCTGACCCAAAATGATTTGAGGCTATAGACACAATTAATATTCCTAGGAACAGAAAATAAATTCAATCGTTTTTACGAAAAATAAACTTTTTGATAAGATTCATTCCAAATTTTGTTGAAATAATTAAAATGATTATAGATATGTTGAGGAAAGACAATGAAGTGAAATGGACCGTTGAAGCTAAATAATCATTCGAGCACGTCAAGAAATCCATAGGGGAAGCACCGGTGTTAGCAAGTCCATATTATACAAAGGAATTCCTGATCTTTTTGTTCGCTTCCGAACATACTGTTGCAACAGTACTCCTACAAAAGAACGCGGAAGGATTCGAGCAAATAATAGCTTTCTTCAGCAAAATCCTCAGGGATGCAGAGTTAAGGTATGATATACTTGAAAAGAAAGCATACATAATGGTGAAAGCTCTCAAGGAATTCAGGACATATGCATTGCATTCCAAGATAATCGCTTACGCATCAACTAATGGTATTAAGGACATTTTAGTTCAGTCGGACAGTGATGGGAGAAGAGGACGATGGCTAGCTAAAATTCAAGAATTTGATCTAGAAGTGAAACGGACCAAGCTAGTCAAAGGTCAGGGCCTGGAAAAACTGTTAGCCGAATCAAATTTCAGGGCACTCAGGATAAACCACCTAGAATCACACGGATATATACCAGATATAGAGGAACTTGACAATCAAACCCCTATGATCCATATTGAAGATAAGTTTTGTTCCTCTCCTTGGTATTTCGATATTGTTTCATACCTCCTTACCCTTCAGTGCCCGAATAACATGACTCCATCTAAGGTGAGAAATTTGAAGCTGAATGCAATTAAATAATGTATTATTGAAGGCGAGTTGTACTGGAAGGATCCTCTAGGTTTCTTGTTAAGTTTCTTAATAGAGTCTGAAACAGAAGGTTTCATAAATGAATTTCATGAAGGGGTGTGTGGAGGACACCACGCCTTGAGAGAAACGACCTATAAGATTTTAAGAGCTGGGTATTATTGGCCAAAATTATTTACTGATGTGAATGCCAAGGTCAGAGCCTGCAACTCTTTCCAACTTTCTCTGGTAAGAAAAATCTGCCTGCACTACCTTTAGTCTCGGTCAAAGAAGAAGTACCCTTTCAACAATGGGGTCTAGATTTCAATGGAGAAATTCATCTGCAGTCAAGCGCCCAACATAAATGGATGTTAACCGCTATCGATTACTTCATGAAGTGGGTCGAAGCCATTCCAACTTGGAATGCTACGGATTTGGTAGTAATACATTTCTTGGAAGAGAACATCCTATCAAGATTTGGTTGTCCTCGAAAAATAGTCATTGACAACGCCCAATCTTTCAAATCCATGGAGATGGTCAAATTCTGCCAAAAATACAAGATTGTGATAGGATATTCTACAACTTACTATCCTCAGGGCAATGGGATGGCTGAATCATCCAAGAAGAGCCCGATGACTATAATAAAAAAGGTGTTGACAAAAAATAAGAAGTCTTGGCACGTTCACTTAAAATGCGCCTTATGGGCGAATCAAATGGACACCAAGAAATCTATAGGTATGTCCCCTTTTCAAATGGTTTATGGTATTGATGTCGTCCTTCCTATAAATCTCGCTCTTCCTGTGATGAATATTTGGAAAGACTCAAATGAAGAGCCAAATGACATTACAAGAAGGATAAATCAAATAATCAAAGTCCAACAAAATAGGGCCGAAGTAGATGACAAACTTTAGAAGTACCAAGATAATATGAAGGCCCTTTTTGATAAAAAGGCTAAAGACATGGAGTTTATTTCTGGAGATCTAGTTTTAAAGTGGGATGCTAGAAAAGAAGATGCAAGGAAACACGACAATTTCGATCATCTCTGGTTCGGTCCATTCAGGATTGTAGCTACTATGGGGAAAAATTCCTTCTTACTGGAAAAGCTCGATGGAAAAATTCTTGACGCTCCTATCAACAGGCGTTACCTAAAACATTTTATGCAATAATCATATTCCAGATGTCCATTGTATATACCAGTTTTGGTTTCCATGTTTCGGTTTGCAATTTTATTTTTCTTTTGTAAATTATCCAAATTTTACTTTTGCTGTAAATAAATCAGGTTTACTTGATACCATCGAAACAAAAATATAAAAACATATATACCACATATCATTTCTATTCTGTGAAATTTTCTGACGTGTCCCATTTTTGTTTCCATGCATAATACTTACTATCAGTTGATGAGATAAATATGTATTGGAACATTTACTTTCTCTCAAATAGGTCATAAACCAATGATTTATTTGATTGAAAATATAAGTGAAATCTGAGATAGGAAATCCTACCCCACTAGTCCAAGCTAAAATTTCCAAGAAATTTCACTGAATGTAAAAGGGGTTTCACTCATATAGATATTGTCACCTAATCAAAGATCATAGAAGTATGAAATTACAGCTTAATCCTGAAACTTCTCTGAATGAAATAAAAATAAAAATAAAAATAAGAATAAAAAGAGGCTTAAAGGAGAAGTTGGATAATAAAGAAATGAACTTGTGTGGAAATGAGATCCTTTTGCGTCAGACCCTCTAAGTCCTCGTTCTGTTTCATTTTTCCTATCCCCGAGATTTTATTCTCTTCTGATTTTCACTACCTTTCCTTAGGTCTTCATGGAAAGAAAGAATTTCGCCCTGACTCTGAAAACTTAAAAACATATCTTCAAAACAAGATTAGGCAAAAATCTTTAGGTTCCTCTGATTTTAAGCTGAAAGAAAGTATGTAGGGAGGCTAATCCTGATTACTTTAGCTCTTCTATCTAGTTTTAAAAGCCCGACTAATTTACTCAAGGTTGATCCTCGAAATTCAAAACTCCCTATAAAATCTTCCCTATAGACAAAGGTGTATTGAAGATTGGAAAGAAAAGAAAATTAGTTTAGTTATACTTAAAGGTATGACAAACCTTTCTTTTAAAATTTAAAGCGGATATCATTCCTTGTATGATACATATAGATTGATTTCCCCACTTCAAAATATTAAAATATAAAGGCCAGGATGGGTGAAGGGAAGTTCATAATCTGATTCACCATCTAGTCTAAGACAAATGGTGAAATGAAATTCAAAATTTGATTGCCCCCATTTGTCCAAAAGAGATGCAAAGGAGGAATTCATATATTGATTGCCCTCATCTCGACAAAATGCAAAACTACTAGTGAAGTGGTGAAAGGAAATTCAATGGGAGAAGTAGATAACTGCGAGTCTTGAACAAGCTCGTTGATAGTGAAGAAATGTCTATGATATAAATACGGTTTTCATACTTATATATCTACATGATATACTCTGACATCTAGTTTTCTTTCGCTAATATTTACATTCTGGACCAAACGAGGGATTCCCTAAATAAATTTCTACATTTACTTAACCTTGATCTTGAGAATAAAAACAAACGAGGGATTCCCTAAATAAATTTCTACATTTACTTAACCTTGATGCGAATAAAATCAGTCGAAGTCTGATATTTCAGTTAAAGTCATTTTGATTATCTTAAACAAATCCAAACTCAGTTTTAGGAAAGGGAAATTTTAAATAGCCTAACTTGAGATCAATGATTAGGCGTGTTTTGAAGGTTTTTTGAGATTTGGTCGAAGTTCATTTTTCTCTATATGATTAATCCCTAAAGGTGTTTCTCGAAAATGCAATAATGACTCCATTTACCCAATAAAGGCACTTGGTCTACGATTCTTCTGCATCTCACATGGAGACATGATCCACAGATGGATCCTATGTTGGAACACATATAATCCCGTACTTTTAAGCTTTACTTTCTCCACTTCATGAAAATATAATCTTTCCCAAAATGGTAACATAGAAAATGACTTTCCAATTTTAAATCAAATTCATTTCTGGTTAATTAGTAATAAGGCGTGCATGATATCCGGCATTGATGAAGTTTTTTCGTTTGATCAAACGATCCTAATTTATCTGGAGTTTTGGAGCCAAAAAATTGTTAAAGACATAAATCACTAAAGGTCACTCCAGAGCTTCATGCTTCGGGCATTTCGATAAGTCTCAACAATAAAAGTCCCAAAACCTGAAAGCGTTCGTTCATCACGTTTCCTAAACCTTTAAAGGACACGAGTCATGGTACACATGTATCTTTTGAGTCTTCCTCGATTTGACACATGACACCCATTTATGACATTTCCTTTCGATGATTCATACGATTCTATGTAACACATGGCACCTCCCTTTTCTTGGCACGTCATCTAGAATGATGTCATCTATGACACATCACTACGAGATATGACTCTTCAGAAATATAACAAAGAACTAATTTATAAATCACCAAAATTATGAAGTATTAAACTTTAATTAATTAAGTTGATCATGGTCAAGAGATAATTAATGACTTTTCACTTCGGGGTTCAAACGTTTACCCTTCATCGTATCCTAAAATCTTCGAAGTACGAATCTTCGAAACACTTAAAGTTAAATATGATTAATTAATACTTAAAATCGGTTACCGGATAATTGCTCACTTCGCAGTTTTGGGTTTCAAGGATTTCCTCTCGAGATACATTTAAAACCCCCGAAGTTGGAATTTATGAAACACTTGAAGTTAACACACCTTTTTTAAACATGATTAATTAAGGTTTTAATAGCGATTATCCAGGATTAACCTTCGCAGATTCGAGATTCAAGAAATTCTCACTCTGTCTCATCTAAAACTCCCGAACACGAACCTCCGAATAATAATGGCATTTATGACTAATTAACGATAATGATTCAAACACGGATTGCGGATCGCCAGGTAGACATTTCCATTAAAGTTAATAAATTTTTTGGGAGTGAAGCTATACGAAAATCAATGTATCTGATTTAAATAAAAGCACTTGGATTTCGAATTCATTTTCACCTTCTGCAATTAGCAATATTTTATTAGTTTGAAAAAGCTCACATATTTTCTCTGAAACAGGTAACCTCACTCTATTTCTTAGAGATCATGGCACTACGAAAAATGATGAAGAAGCCCGATGCGGCTGGTGAAGGTTCAAATCCAAATGCAAACATTCTATTGGACACCACATTGCAAGCCATAGACACTATTAAATCTTGGATGCAGGTGTTCGAGGTTATGGAACATGAGGTCATAAACTGTCCAGAATATTCTGGTGATGAAGAAGATGATACTCATGCAACTAAACTCAGATATATAGCCCAGTCAGAGCTATACAAGATAGTTGCGCGACCGAGACTCATGTCGTATAACGACATGATAAGTTTGGCTTTGGAAAACGTTGACGTCCAAACTAGGAGCATCATCAACCATCAGAAGGTTGTCATTGGTTCTTTCCAACTGGAACACCTCCAAGTAATGTATAAGATATCTCCCAACTCTAAATATAATTACAATGTTGCATTTATGTTGGAGTTTGAGTAAAAGGAATGCATACAATACGACAAGAGTTATCCCCATATCATCAGGTCCTGGTGGGGGCACCCAGAGAAGTTCATGGCCAACACTCATGGTATGTATGCCACAACATCACTAGACATTCACATGATTTACGTAGCCATGATGCTCTATATATTTTTTAGGAAGAAGATTCCCACTCATTTCCTGGTGGAATGGGTATCTATCATGTACAAGGTGGCCGAGGGATACACTTTTAATTGGGCCAAAATGTTGTCGGATAGTTTGTCCAAAGAAATTACTGAATACAAAATGGCTAAATCAAAGGGGAAACCCGCCCCTTTCTATATGTATACGTATGTCATAGACGCTATCTGTTTCATGACCCTTTTCCCATTGATGAATTGGAGTTGGACCTCAACCAGTACAAAGCCTATCCACTTCTACCATTCCAAGCGGTGGGAGGAAAAATCCAAAGATTTCTTTTACAAAATCTGTCACAATGTAGTGGTGCCTATTCATATATCCCTATATGGTCACCCACGTCCTCGAATTTCAGACAGGATTATGGGAAATCTAGGCAAACTAGCAGATTGGTTCATTAAAGAAAACTTCTCTTATATCAGGGTTTTTGGATGCTCATTTCCTCCCCATGCTCTACCATGATTTTTACCAGACCAACTAGTGTGAAGGGAAGTAGTTTACCAGATAGTAATAGGAGGAATCAACAAGGAGTTGAAGGCAGCTCAGAAAAAGGTATGGTCGACTTTCCCTATCCAGGTTGGCATGTTTTTACTATTAGATTTCGGTCACTCCAAAGTGGAGGTTGCATCTTTGAAATATGTCAAATTGGTTGACATCGAATTCAAAAGGCATGACCCACACAAAATTGTGGAGAACCACCCGGTCCAATTCAACATGAAAATATATGTACATGAAAACTCCCCATATGATGAAATATTCAGGGGAGTTAGGTCTTATGAGGAGGTACAGGACAGATTCAAAACCCTATCCCTAGATCAATAGGCTAGTTTCCTCAATTTCCAAAGACACAGGCGAAACAATTTTCCAAAAGTGGTACAAGGAGATTCGTTGGTCGCTCCTCCTGCACATGAATCTATGCCTCCAGGTTTTGAACCAGGGTACTCTAGTAATCATAATATTGAGGAGAACCCAAAGAGATCCAAGGTTTTGACACAACAATTAGAAGCCTCATTGTTAAGATATCTTGGCCATCAGGCCCTAGCTCATCTCAAAACTTACATAAAGAAAGGACATGATGCATATCCTTTGACACTAGCCACACCTATTGCCAATACAATAGAGCAACAACAGTCTACAAAGATCGAGACTCCTATTACATCATTGACACCTCTACAGTCTAGCTTCAAAAACCCAAGTTCTAAAATCATTCTTGTAAGTGATCTTACCCCAATCTTGCCCGAAGAGATGCCTCCTTCGGATTTCTTCTTTAGCAAGAAACGAAGGGCAATCGTCAAGAGATAATCACACTAGAAAGAGAGAGTAATAACCAAAAGGCAGAGGATGTTGTATGATGGAAATGATCGTGGTGATTCAGAATTCGAAAAATAAGTTGCAGGTTCATTGGGTGCCTTTGCCACTACAAATCAATGGTCTGTGGAGAATTTGGCAAAGAAACTAAGACAAAAAATCCTATTGGTGGGGTAGTTGCAAGATCAAATACTGGCCTTGGAAAAGACTATAAGGAATACGATGAGACAAGACTTTGAGCTAATCAGAGCTCATGACCGACAACAAATACAACAACTGCAGGTTAACCTCTAGGAGCTCCATCGAAATTCACAGGCCAACCAAGGATTAGTCACTCAACGTGATGAATTGATATGGAAATTGCAAGCCAAGCCAGATTATACTTGACTGAAGGAACCTCAGTAGATATTTCATCCTTCTAGAGTCAAGCACTGGAAATAAATGAAAAACTGGAAGTGGCCCAACAAGATATTTTTCTGAAGATAGATGCCATCCAAAAGTGATCCCAGGAAGTGGATCTTTCTCTGAAAGATATCTATGTCAAGGAAAGGGAGGCTTTCTTAGCCTAGGCTAAGTTTCAAGAAACCATCGTATTAATGCAGAAAGAGAACGTCCCTGATTTTCCTATTCTCTCTCCTTCTGAACAAATAAGAGGTGAGATGGCTCTAAAGGCTTGGGAGACCAATCTGACAGAGAGAAAAATATTTTCCAGAGAAGTAAAGGAGGATTTCCTAGAAACGTTGTCACTATTAGACAAAGGACTAATTTATATTAAGGGAAGTGATATTGTGGAAGCCCTGGGGAAGATTAATATAGAAATGAACCAACATAACTCCCTAAAGAGAAAACAGGAAACTCTGGTAGCCATTGAGAAAACAAGCCAGATTGATCTTTCTAAAATCAATAAATGGTTAGTGAATCCAAACCTACAATTATAAGCCACATCTCGAGAAGTGAAAATAATACAAGAAAGGGTACCTCGAGTAGAAAATAAGTTATTCACTTTTGAGTTGAATGAGACAATTGAACCTTCAAGGCTTGTAATGGAATTGTTGAACATATGCTAGCAGTGTATTGACCATAGAAAAACAATATAGCTAGAAGTAGGTAGAAAAATATACACAATCTTTTCTACTTTTCATCGTCCTTATCTTTTGTTTTCAAACAACCATCTGACTCATTCACTCTCATTCTAAACTCCCGTTTACCCCCATTTCATTATCATTCTTCCCACGCAAAATTACTTTTCCTACATCTGTTATTCATTCTTTGACAAGACATGCAGAGCTATCCATCCAACTATCCTTCTCCCTCAAAAGAAACGTTTTTCCAGCAGGTGAAGAGACAAAAGAAAATGCCAACAAAGCTCATTGGATTTTACCGACTGCTATCTTGTTTCTGAATTATGTTATTTTGATTAAATATTGTAAGAAGTCCAACCATTTTGAGTTGTGAAATATTTTGTATAAATACATAGATTTAAGATCTATTCATGGCTGCTTCTTTCTGGATGTAATAGAGAAAACTCTCCTTTCTGAGTATTAATACAAGTGCAGACAAAGATTCCAAGTTCTATTCAGTTTGAGTTATGTGTTTCTCCTGTATTTCCATATCTTTGAATTTCCTTATGTAATTCCTTGATAAGTGATTGATTGCAAATTAGTATCACAACTACTCTAATCTTATTATCTCAGTAATTTGTTAAGTAAGCAATATTTCCTCTGTAATTATTGTAAGTAACACAAGACCTGCAAGCTATTTGAATTAAGTCATCTCATATCCTGTTCAAGGGTGCACTTGTTGATTTCTTCTACTACAAACAAGGTGAGATTCATATGCCATTGATTCCTAGCTTTGTTTAACAATTTTGTAAGTTTCTCCCACACCATTTCATATCATAATTGTGACTCAGACAACGAAATACGACCTCTGTGTTGTCCTATTATTAATTTCATTTAAGTATTTTTCTTATATAACTAAAGGTAGAAAAAACACTCTTTTAAAACATCCTTTTAAACAGTCTTGATGCCTGGCATTACTCTTTGAGCCTTAAGTTTAATCTCAGGACCAACATGAGGTATGGTGCAAGAGGAATGTTTGTATAGGTATCCTAAAATCAAATTTTACTTGTCTGGACGAGGATGTAATAGACTCTTTAAGTTGGAAAAAAAATGTGAAGGTTGGCACCTATTCAATAAAGATGGGTTATTTGGCACTAGAAGAAGGATCCCTCGAAGGTTATATTAAATCGTGGTGGAATTCTATCTAGAAATGGAATGCTCTAAAAAAATTGCGAGTCCTCTTTTGGTTAACAATGGAACAAAAAATCCTCATGTGGGATGTTCTTTTGCGTCGAGGTTGGAATGGACCTGATTATCATTCTTTATGCAGACTTGATTGTGAATCGACACACCACCTTTTTTTTTCAATTCCCCTATGAAAGACATGTCTAGAATCAAGTGGTTGGTATGTTTAAAATCCCTTTGATAATCCTCGAAGGAAGCATGAAGGAATGGTTGGATTCATGGAGTAAATAAAAAACAATTAGAGAGGTTGAATCTCTACCTACTTTCTTTGTGTACTTCATATGGTGGTCTAGGAACCTGAACATTTTTCAGGACAAGTATATCCCTCTTGAGGTAGTGGAAATAGTGATTCACAAGATGGCAGTGGAATTTAGGAAAGATCATGCTAAGGAAAAGAATCAGGTTGCTATAATGCTAGATTTGATCGAAGGTATCCCTTGGGGTTTTTTTGATGGGGAAATTTAAGGAAACCCCCCACACTGCGGGGTAGGGGAGGTACTATATATTTCTTGTTGAAATATTGAAACTGCAAAGAATATTCTACTTATTATTGTTCTATTATCTTATAGATCAATCCCCTTTTGTGGATTGATCATGTCGGGCTTTGTATAAGACCAAATCCTTTTTTGTGGATTGGTCAAACCCTAATTAAATGATGCTAATTAAGAAGTTGGCCCCCATGCATAATTAAAGTGGTTTTAACCACTAAGTGAAGATGTCGTCCCTTCTTGATGAACAAACACCACCCTAGCACCTGCCAACCAGTATAAATAAGAGTGGAAGGTGCCTCATTAGCTCACTCACTCAAGTCACTCATCTAGTGTGAAAGTTTGAAGGAAGCTGAA
The DNA here is from genome assembly GCA_010110895.2 of Picea sitchensis. Lineage (NCBI taxonomy): Eukaryota > Viridiplantae > Streptophyta > Pinopsida > Pinales > Pinaceae > Picea > Picea sitchensis. The sequence continues at coordinate 72,584 of SNQJ01S0002836.1, forward strand.
GTTGCCAGTTGACAGAAGAAGGAAGAGAGAGGTACATTATTCAGTGTTGTATATTCTCTAGTGTTTGGCTTATTATCTTGGCATTTCATTGACAATCTATATTAAGGAAGTTTTTGTTGAGTTTTCTCCCCCATGAGGGTTTTCCAGGATAAATGTTGTGTACCTTGTGATTTTGTATCTTTCAATGATCCTACTTATGCTATTATTGTCTAGTAAATTGAAAATAACTTAATATTTTCTCTAAATTTAACATGGTTTCAAAGCTTGACTGAATAAAGCACCTTTCACTAGGTTACGAAAAAGGTCACTGTTGTCATACAAACGTCACTATTGTTGGAAGAGAATTTCAACCTAAAAACTACCTAGGGAAGTGCACCCTAGCCTAGTGAACTCATTGGCAACTTGAGTGCACCTTTTCAGTGGCCCGAGTCTCCATAAAGTGAAACCCTAGTTTTCACTTGTACTAGAAAACCAGAAAACCAGGAATCCAGAACCAATACCGGAAGTACTAGTCCAGATTTGGGTAGGTCCAGTTTCAAGGGGTAAAATCTAGATTTTCATAAAATTGACTGCACCAGGCTACTCAGCTCAACCAAGCACACCTCCTGGTAAGTTCAGATCTAAATTCTGAGCACTTTCACTTTTTGGTCATTTTCCCAGCTTCAGGTCAAGTTGTCTGCAAGCACCAAGCTTCTTGACAAATTAGATGATGTGGATAACTTCCATGCCTGGAAGTATAGGATTTCACTCATTCTTGAAGAGAATGACCTTGCAATATTAATCAAAGAAAATGTACCAGAACCCGTAGATGCTTCAACTAAAGAAAAGTACTAGAAGGATATGGTTAGGGTGAAAATAATCATTGCAGACTATATTAAAGATCACTTGATCCCTCAAGTGGCTTCTAAGAATACTAGAAAATAAATATTTTATGCCCTAACCAGATTTTATGAAGGAAGAAACATTAACAAGAATATGAACTTGAGAACTCAACTCAAGAATACAAAGATGCAGAAAGGAGAAACAGTTCATGACTATTTCTCTAGGATATCTCAATTCAAGGAACAACTAGAAGCAATTAGAGATACCCTAGATGAATATGAACTCATAATGAAAGATATTAATGGTCTCACAAGACCTTGGGATGCATTCATCCAAACCATTTGTTCCATAAAGGAGAAACTACAGTTTGATAATCTTTGGGAAGAATGTGTTCAAGAAGAACCAAGAGTAGCTAACCAAGAAGCAATACTATTAAGCGATGAAGATGAAGATCTAGCTGCTCATTCTAAAGGAGGAAAGAGAATGTATCACTTCAAGAAGGAGACTCACCTACATAAGGAGTCTCACTCCCCAAATAGATTCATCCATAAAGAATCTCACCCTCCAAGGAGATTCCAGAAGTTTCAGAAAGTTCAAAGAAGAGAAAATGATTTCTCCTCCTATCAATGTTACCATTTTGATAAGATGGGACATATTTCTAAGAATTGTCCAACTAGAAGAGAATAATACAAGAAGATAAATAACAAAACACACCATGCCCATGCAATTGAATATGATGATCCACCCACGAAGATGATTAAAGAAAATATTGAAGATTATGTCTTATTCTTTGCCCTCTCAGTATCGGTATCACCTAGAGAGAACACTTGGCTCATAGATAGTGGTGCTTCTAATCACATGACAGGTTAGAGAGACATTCTCTCTAGCCTCACAAAAAAGGACTTTCCCCAGAAAGTTACACTTGGAGATGATTACCAATACCCTATCAAAGGAGTGGGAGAGTCCACCTACAAACTTGATTCAAGGACCCCAATGAAGATAAAGGATGTACTATATGTACCAGATTTGACGAAGAATTTTCTTTCTATCTCAGCTTTAGATAAGAAAGGCTTCAGGGTTGCATTCATAGATGATGAAGTCCTTATGTGGTCTAAAGGAAAAACCATAGAATATGCAATTGTTATTGGAACAAAATAAGGTGGCCTGTATAATTTAAAAGGTCGCTCAGATGCATCCTTGACTCACTCCCCTGAGAGTCCATGTGAAATTTGGCATAGAATACTAGCTCAAATCAACTAGAAGGCCCTAACATTTGTGAGCAAGGCAGTTACAGGTCAACCATATTTCAAGGTTGATCATGAAGGTGTGTGCAAGGGATGTGCACAATGAAAGAACATAAATAATCCTTTCCCTAAGAGTGACAATAAAGAAAAATGAGTCTTGGAGCTCATGCACTCAGATGTATGTCTCCCAATGCCATCAACCTCTCTTAGTGGGTATGTATCATATGTGTCATTTATTGATGACTACTCTCACAACACTTGAGTTTACTTCTTGGAATCAAAAGATGAAGTGTTTGGGAAATTCAAGGAATTCAAATACTTGATAGAGAATCTATCTAAAATAAAAATCAAGATACTCAATTCATATAATGGAGGAGAATACAACTCAAAAGAGTTTGTAAAATTTTGTAGAGATGTCGAGATTAAGAGGGAGCTCACCACTCCCTACAATCCTCAACAAAATTGTGTAGCATAAAGGAATAAAAGAACTATAATGGAAGCAATGAAGACTATGATCCATGATCAAGATATTCCAATGCACTTATGGGAAAAAGAAGCAAGAACAACAATGTATGTATAAAACAAATTATCCCATAATGCACTTGGGTTCAAAACCCCCAAATAAATGTTCTCCAAAAATAAGAAATAAGTAATCCATCTCAATATATTTGGTTGTCTAGTGTTTGTACACATTCCGAAAGAGAAGAGAACCAAGCTCGACCCTTCAGGAAAGAAGGGCATATTTGTTGGATATTGTGTGGTCACAAAGGCCTTTAGAATTTAAATACCAGGTTACCATCACATTGAGATCAACAGAGATGTAACCTTTGATGAAGATGCAACAATCAATAAATCAAGGAGATGCCAAGTTGAAGAAGTATATGAAGAAGATCCTGAAGCTCCCAGAGTTGCAGAACCAATGAGAGAAGTCATAGTTTCCCTTGATGATGATATTCAAGAATATCATGATATAATAAAATCTCAAGAACCTCCCCAGATGACAATCTCTCATAAGAGAAAGTCATCTTGGGTGAGGGAACTTATTCAAGATGGAGAGAAGTATGGTGCCCCATAAGGAACCATGAGAAAAGTCAAGAAACCTAAACCATTCTCCATTTATATGGCTTTGATGTGTGATCTCATAGAGAAGGAGCCTATTTTCTTTGAAGAATCCATTTAGAAGAAATAATGGGCATATGCCATGACAAAAGAATACCAATCCATTGTAAAGAATGATGTATTGGAAATAGTTCCCAGACCGAAGAGCAAAGATGTGGTATCTTCCAAATGGTTATAATAAAGAAAACATGATGTTGATGGAAGTATCGAAAAATATAAATCAAGGTTTGTAGCTCGTGGATTTTATCAAAAGGAAAGCATTGACTATGCAGATATGTTTTCTCCTATAGCCAGATACACTTCTATCATAACCATCATGGCCCTTGCAGCTAAGATGAAGTGGAAGTTTGTTATAACCCTAATTTTCACCAGGCATGCTTACTTGGCATCAGGCCATCTCAGATTCCTTCTTTGCCAAAACACTTCTGAACAACTTTTCTTAAAAACCCCTTTTATAAAGGCCCACGTGCCCTGCTCCATTACTGCACGCATGTACACGCTAGCTAACCCAAAACAACCCGCGTGTACCTACAAAAGCACGAAGAAAGGAAAGTTGTTGACAGAACACACAACTTTGGGTGAGTTAACTAAACCTTTCGGCCATGCATGGCCGAAAGTTCGACCAAATACCTAACTTCTTCTAGCCTATAAAAGAAGGGTTAGGGGTCCCATTTGGAGGAGGAGAATCATAGTAAAGAAACTATATTTGATTGTGCATTCCCTTTGTCCCAACCTTTAGCCATCCTTGTGCAAAGAGAAATATAGAGCAAAGAATTTGGAGGACAGTTGAAGAGGAGCCTAGGACTAGGTTCGTGGAGTAGTGGCTGGCTTCATCATTGTAAGTTGATTTGTTGAAGTTAATAATAAAGAAGTACTTTTCCCATCCCACCATATGAGGTTTTCATGGTTTACTGCATACATGTTGATTGAATCTCTAACAAATTAATCTGTAGGTCAAATGCATGTGGATTTCTTTGTTTGTCTTGTGTGAATGCAGGTCAACCTTGGGAGGAGAGATGCAGTCAAAGAGCGATCAAGCATGAAGAATGATTGATATCAAACGCTCAAAATAAGGTATGCTCACTTGATCTTCTTAACTACGTATTTTCTTAAGAATAATGGGGATTAGGTCCAGGACGACGGTAGAAAGTAAGAATCTTTAGGTCTTTTCTGCATGCATGATAAAACCTTAAGTTCTAGTCCGTAGAGGGATTTCCCACTCACAAAAGAATTGGCGACCGTACTGGGGATTATCTAGGGTTTCTGGGAATGTTTTGTCTGGGGTATTTTTAAGAACTGGTTTCATTTCCTATTTTTAAAGTTTCTGCAAAAGTCTGAGCTAACAAAGATTCTAGTCTTCCATACCAATTATCTCAGTTTCTTTGCTTGACTGTATTGTTTTTTTTTTCCGAGACCCACAAAGGTACATGTGGCCTATATAAGGTCTGCATGCATGTACTCGTGCCCTACATTCTCATAGCCTGTGTGTACACGCTAGCTGAGGAAGTGTCAGTCGCGTGTATGATTCCAAAAAAATTCTTTTAAAGAGGCAGTCATCCTCTTCCCTATCAGAATTGGTCCTTCTCAGGGGTTTTCTGGAACTCTTTCTAGTCTTTGTTGTTTGCAGTCTATAGCTTAGGTTTCACCTCAGATTGGTTTGTTCTATGAAGTTTTCCTTGAATTGTTTTCTTTTTTCTGTTAAAGTAAGTGTCCGAGTCTTTAAGAGATTCTGGTTCTCAGTACCAGTAGTCTTTTCCTGGGATGGATTTCTTGAGGTTTTCATTTGTCTCAGAGTTTCAAGGATACACACGGCCTGTATAAGGCCAACACGCATGTACACGTGCTCTGACTTTCCACAGCTCGCGTGCACACGCTTGCTGTTGAACTGTCAACAGTGTGCTTGTGGAGAAATTTTTTGTTGAAGGTGAGGCATGCATCCTTTCCTCTGACAAGAGTTGTACCTCTCAGGTTTTTGGGTCTCTGTCATAGTGGTCAGTAACTTAGGTTTGATCACAACAATAGCTTTCTTTTTCATTAAGAAGTTTTTCTTCAAAATTTTCTTTTATAGGGTTTTTAGACGAGTGTGAGAGTCCAATTTAATTTTCTTGTGTGTGATTTTTAAAATGACTCTTTGCGATCTGCGATTAGGCCAGAATTTTTCTTGGTTTTGACTTGTTGATATTTTTCCTTTTTTTTGATCCAGAATCTTTTTGTCAGGTGACTTATTAAAGAATTGCATAAAATGAGCATAAACAAAAGTACACCACATAGAAGGAAAAACTCAAAATGAAAGAGACACAATTATGCAATATGAACACAAAGAACTTGATAACGGAGTTCGTCCCTGGTGGACTACGTCTCCGGGTCCTACTCTCAAATGGGTAGGTCTTTTTATTAACTCCACAAAAGAATTGGGCAAAATACATAAGTATACCTCATTCTGGAGTTAAGCCATAGAAGCTTTGCTCAGATCAAAAAAATAACACCACCACTGCGTTCGTGTCATCATTTTACCTAAGAATGACTGTTTCTATGCCTCAATCCGAGTCTGACACTTCTTGACCCAAGAAAAATCTCACCTCGAATTTCGTGCCTCTTCCATACGTGCACCCTTGGTTCTCCTCCTAATAAAAATGAGCATAAAAATCTATACAAAAGAATTCATAACCAAGTGTTCTTCTCCAACTTGTAATGAGAACTCCCTTACATGAGAGATGAACCCCCTTTTTATAACCCAAAAGGAGCATCTTTACATAACAAAATAATTAATTACAACCCCTTTTAAAAAAACTACTTGGATAAGATTGTTAAGCATCTAGGCCATTCGTTCCAATAGCATGGCATGGTTTGTTTGAGACATTGTTTAAATATAGCATATAATAAAAAAATATTAAAAACAACCCCATTAAAATAGGGCGTAGGGCATCTCTTTTAATGAGTGTGGTTTGTTAAAAACCCACTTATCCAAACTCTAGCCCGTGGCATTTATAAACTCGTGGAATATAGTTATGGAGCACGAATCTTGAAGGATAGTTGGGCGGCATTTATTGGTGTGTGGTTGAATGGTTCAATAACATGTGAACAGGGGATGGGACAAAGGCCTAGCCCCTCCCTTTTGGCGCCTTAATTCAAATTTAAACTTAAATATTATTTAAACAATATTTCACATAAGAAACATGGTAGGGTGTAGTAGTTAGCACGTATGTGTGGGGGGGTTTTGGGCTGTTTGGAGGTCATGGGTTTGAATTTTGGGGAGTTGAATAATATTTTGCACATTTCAGCCATTGGAGGGGTGCCACGTGGCAGCCCATGATTGGGCCACGTGGCACCATATAACTGGTCCACCAAAACTGCCACTTGTCACAATATGATTTGCCAATGAAGTTGACATGTGTCATCACCGAACATGTCCATGTGTCTTCCATGCCACATCATCTTACCAACTCAGCTGTGCCACGTGTCACCCTTGCAGTGGTGCCATGTGTCAGTTTGAATTTTTCCCGTTCGAGCAAGTTTGACTAAACTTTGATCACTTATAACTTTTGATCCGTAACTCCGTTTGACAAGATGTTTGCGCCGTTAGAAATCTTGCGACACGCTCTTCATGATTATGCCATTTTCACCGAGTTTTAGGAAGTTTGAAGTTTTTCCCTTTTGCCGTCTACTGAAGCCATTCTGAGCCCTCTGATTTGCTTCTGTGTGTTATGAGTTGTCTTAACCTTCTCTGGATCCTTATTGGATTATTTTTCTTTGTGAACATTCAAATAAATAAAAAAAATCTTTTATTTCTTTGTTTGGTTAAAAAGTGTTGTTTTGCATTAGTAACCATGGAAAAGTCTTTGCTTTCATAAGTTCTTGACGGTTTACTTAGATCATAAGTAGTTCGTAGTCGAGTGAAATCCTTCTTTGAGTTTGTTGTTCAAAGATCTTAGAAAATTTTTAAGTTTGAAAAGTTGTTTAAGATTTAAGTTAAGTGAAGGTATTTTGTTTCCAACTTTCTGTTTATTTTTGCTTTCGTCTTTCAAACATAACTAGTTTCACTTTCATAACCTTTGACTTAAGACAAGCCATAAAAATTAATGCTAAATCTAAAATTCATTAGACTTTTTATGTTTGTAGGGTCAACCAACTAGTTTAGGGTTAGGGCCTTGAATTAGGTTGGAGAGGAAAATCATCAAGGCCATTAAAATCAAACATTGGAGTTTGAGTTAGGGAGTGTCAAAGTCCAGTATCGTGAAAGTTATCCAGGACCCCCCTCTAACACAGGGGCTAAACACGAGGTCGCGTGTGGAAAGGTAGTGGAGATAACCCCTCCAAAGCTGGACCAATCGTATTGGAGAACACATATAGAGGGCTTGTCTTGGGATTATGTCGATTGCATTTGCCACGGAGATTCGTGGGTCTCAAATCTGTTAAAGGTCCTCAGTTGTCTTCTAGACCACTTGCCTTCGATACCCTTGACAGGTTTCGGGCTCAATACCCTGCTCATTGTGGTCTACCCGACTTTCGACTGTACCCGCCTGGTGATTGTTCGTGCGCTAGCAACCTAGTTGCCTATCTTTTTTAGAGACATACACAGGTGACTGCGGGGCTATACCGCGGTACCTAGGATAGACATCAGGCCATGCTTTGAAGAGTATACCCGGAGGGTGTTTCCGTGTTCGAGTTGCACTTGCACCGGTAAGTTTCTCTAGTGTTGGTTGTTGTAATTGTTCTTCCAACTAGTTAGTCATTTGTTTGATTTTCCTTTAGGAACTTTTAGTGTGTGCTCTGTGCTCCCTAGTTTTCCATAATGAGTTAGTCAGTAGTGACTTTGGGTCTCTGACCTAGGATGGTAGACCGCCCACTCTACCAGTCATGAGGACTTTTTGGTCTTCCGCTTAGAAACGTGGAGCCGCCTTTTTATAGGTGTTGTTTTGATACCACTGGTTCTTCAAAGTCAGTGTGTGAGACTTTTACGGATTTGAACGATCCCGCAAGGGGAGAACCTGTGCATAAGATCTTCATGGCTAAATTTCCTGATGATACCAACCAAGGAACCCCTTTTCAAGGGGATTCTTGTGTTTTTCCCTTCTTTGGAAACATTGGTGTCCCTTTGAGGGCCACTTTGTACATTCCTGGGTTGATTGTGGGACTACCGGTTTGGTTGGGTACCATTCCAAATGTCCCAAATGCTCTTGATGCTTATCAGTTAAGCACCTTAAGTCATGGGCACCTTGTTGATGTTTCTTCGTCAGCAAAGTCTTCTCCTCCTCCTTCTCCCGCCTCTGGTGAAAGTATAGTTACTAGTAACCAGAAGTCTAAACGAAATAGAAAGAGGAAGAATAAGAAGAAGAAATCACCAACCTCTACGAGTCATGTTGGAGATAGGTTGACAACCTCTGCAAGTCATGTTGAAGAACAACACCCAGCCTCTGCAAGTTATGCCGGGGGCACACACTCACCCTCTACAAGTTATGCTGGGGGAAAAATTCCAGTCAATTCTAGTCATACTGGTAATAGGTCTATAGCCTCTGCAAGTCATGTTATCGACCCATCACTAACCTTTGCAATTCATGTTGGAGATGTGAAACCAACCACTGCTAGTCATGCTGTGGGCATTAATTCTATTGAGAAACCTAGACGGATAGGACGTAAGCCTAAGTTCCCTTGTAATATTTGCAAGGGAGATCACCTTACTCATTTGTGCCCTGGCATTCCAGAAGTGCAAAGATTGTGGTCCCTATCTGCAAGCTCTTCGGATTCTGAGTCTTTTGAGGTTTCCTCGTAGTCTATTCAACCATTGGTTGAGAAAGTGATTATGTCGATGCAGTCATTGACTGATCCCACTCCTATTTTGGAGGGTGAGGTGCCTTTAGACCATGTAGTCTCTTAGCCTATTCAACCATTGGCTGAGAAAGTGCTCATGCCGATGCAGTCATCGGCTGATCCCACTCCTCTTTTGGGGGGTGAGGTTCCTTTAGACCATGTATTCTTGTAGCCTATTCGTCCATTGGTTGCGAAAGTGGTCATCTCGATGCAATCATCGATTGATCCCACTCCTCTTTTGGGGGGTGAGGCGCCTTTAGACCATGTAGTCTCGCAGCCTATTCATCCATTGGATGCGAAAGTGGTCATGTCGATGTAGTCATTGGATGATCCCACTCTTCTTTTGGGGAGTGACATGTCTACCGACTATGTTTTTGGCATTTCTTGTTCAATACTTTCAGAACAAGGGGGCATTCCGCTCGTTCCGAGCACACCCTCTCCAAGCCCTAGGATGGTTTCCTTTGATTGGAATGATCTTGTTGAGCCTCGTCTTCCTTCTTCTACACCTTTTCAAATAAGGGTTGAAGTTAATTCAACAGACATTTATCGATGTATTGTGGATGAAAGCTCATCTGCAAGTATTTTATCCTCCTCAGTTTGGAAAGTATTGGGATCTCCCAAGCTTATGTCTGCTTCGCATGAGCTGTTGGATTTTGATAAACTTCCTAGTGAATATTTGGGGGTTCTTCCTCAGTTACCTTTATATTTAGGTGGGAAGATTGTCCTTGTTGATGTTATAGTGGTGCAAGGCCCATTAGATTTCAATATGCTTCTCGGGTGTGATTATGTATATGCTATGAATGTTGTGATGTCTACGCTCTTCCGGGTGATGCATTTCCCTCACAATGGAAGCATTGTCACTATCGACCAGCTGGCATCTGATAATCACCATCCTAATTCGTCATTATTTCAGACTACCCCTTTATATGTTCCTAGCGTTCGTGTAGACTCTACCCCGCCATGGGTTAATTATGTGGCATTTTATCCTCGATGTTCAATTGCTTCTGAGAAGGAACTTGTGAAATCATGTTGGCCTTCCCGCGACTTAGTCTCAGCAATTGATCCGTTGGTTTATCCAATGGGGGCATGGGACCCTTGTTTCCCCCTCTAAGTCCAAGTGGGCTTGAGTATCCTTCTGAGTCTGATCTCGTTGTTTGTATATCCTCAAGCCCTCGTGCTTGTGATTCTTCGTTGATAGACTCTGAAAGTCCTGGCCAGAACCTCCATCATCATATGGAGTATGGTCAGTTTACTTCTCCCTTTGGGACTGTCAACCCTCGTTTGCGTGATTTCTCAGATTTTGAATTGCCTTTGGATGAGCCTATCCTTGAAGCCATGACTACGGTTTCTATACCGAGGGAGGACTTACACCGTGGTTTGTGTTTTCTTCCCTTTTGGGAGACTTTACAAGTTGACTATCGAAGAGACTCTTGGTCTGAGCCTAGTAGCGAGCTCTACTTGAACCAGTTTCATACATGAGTTGTAGCCCCCAACGGGTCTTATTTTAAGCTCTTTTGAGGCCCTATAAACATGAAAAGATTGTCGAGCGATCTTGTGGCCTTTAACGCTCGTTAAACTGAAATTTGAAGTCATGTCTGTCTGGCGGTAGTTTACCCCTTTTTCGGTTCGGACGGTCAACTGTACGAACAAAGGTATACTCTAAGGAACTTCAATTCTTTAGAAGAGTACTCTTAGGTATCATTTTAACCATTTTTCGGGCCTGAGGGACTAAATGTATAAAAAAGGAACCCTCATGGAGTCCATAGTTAAGCTCTTTTCAGACTCCCTAAAATTGAAAAGATCGTCGAGTGACCTTATTCTTTCACACTCGTTAAAATGGTCCAGAAGAACATTCCTGACGGAGTCCATAATTAATCTTTTTTCAGACTCCTTAAAAATGAAAAAATTGCAGAGTGATGTTGTCTTTATCACACTCATTAAAATGGTTTTGAATAGACGTCTTTTCGGTGCTAGTTTACCCCTTTTTCGAACTGACTAGACTACCTTCGAAAAAGGTACCCCAGTGGAGTCTTTTTTTACGTTTTTTCAGACTCTCTAAATATGAAAAACCATCGAGCTTACCTTCTTTGGGCTCATTAAATTCACATCGAAGGATGTTACCATTGTGTGTTGTATTAATCGCATTTGCATACCCGCGTCTTTGGCCTAATGCCAGCTCCATGTTGCTCTCAACTGAACCATCTAAAACATGCCTTATACGCAAGCCCTGTAGCACTTTGCCTCTATGTCTTGACACCTTTGGCCCCTGGAGGATTTTTCTCGAGTGTCCTTACTTTGAACATCAGTCTTGTCCCGATGCCCTGAACTTGTATGTTTGCAACACTCGTTCCTCCTTGTAACGTAACATTCTTTTATTCTTTTTCCAAAATTATTGAAAAAGACAAAAAATCAAATATACCCCAAAAAGAGGAAGGGAAAAGTATTTTCTTTATTGGCAGCATAATGAGTCTCCCTTGGATAAATCACATCTGTACATTTTTTTGTCAAACTCTGGGATTTAATACGACCTTAGGAAGATGTTCTCGCTACATAGAGCTATGTCCTCCTCCATTTGGTTATTCTTCCAAACATATGGAGAGTTTGCATTGCCTCCTGCCTCATAAACTTATGTTAATGCCATGCTGCCTGAGTCTCATCATTTGTCGTGCTAATATCCAAGGGAAGATTTTACCAAGCCTGAGTCGACCCCTTTGTAGTTTGTCCTTGCCCTCATACCCGGCCATCTTGAACGTCCAATCAAGTCTTTGTTCGAAATCAATGAAGCCTTCAATCTGATCATCATGATTCTCTAGTCCATGACTGATGAGCCGTCGAAGACCTCTGGGTAGTGAAGTTGTACACTCATATTACACTCCTACCCGAGTTTTGAAGATTTTGAAGTTGTTGCTCGAGATATGAAGACCTCATCTCCAACCACCAGGACTTATCAGCTTCTAAGAAGATGGATACTCTACACGTATATCTTTTTGACTTCAAGATGTAGCTCTACTGTGTATTCTTCGCGGCTACACTTTATACAGTTATATGACATGGATCTACAGTGTATTTGATTGGTAGCCATGATTTTATTTTATCCCGAGTATGGGTATGCCCACCTTGGTGAGACAATTATTATTTTGCAGATGACACCTCCCGATTTTTGGTTCCTGGGCTCACTTGTTCGACACATCAGTGAAGATTGTTAATGTATTTTGGCCATCAGATTCTCTTCTGACCTCACACATTAGGGGGCATCTATTATAACCCTAATTTTCACCAGACATGCTTACCTGACATCAAGCCATATTAGATTCCTTTTTTTCCAAAACACTACTGACCAACTCTTCTTAAAAACCCCTTTTATAAAGGCCCACATGCCCTGCTCCATTACTACACACGTGTACATGCTAGCTAACCCAAGACAACCCGCATGTACCTACAAAAGCACGAAAAAAGGAAAGTTGCTGACGGAACACAGAACTTTGGGTGAGTTAACTAAACCTTTCGACCATGCATGGCCGGAAGTTCGACCAAATACCTAGCTTCTTCTAGCCTATAAAAGAAGGGTTAGGGGCCCCATTTGGAGAAGGAGAATCATAGTAAAGAAACTATACCCGATTGTGCATTCCCTTTGTCCCAACCTTTAGCCATCCTTGTGCAAAGAGAAATATAGAGCAAAGAATTTGGAGGACAGTTGAAGAGGATCCCAGGACCAAGTTCGTGGAGCAATGGTCGGCTTCATCATTGTAAGTTGATTTGTTGAAGTTAATAATAAATAAGTATTGTTCCCATCCCACCATATGAGGTTTTCATGGTTTATTGCATACATGTTGATTGAATCTCTAACCCATTAATCTGTAGATCAAATGCATGTTGAGTTGTTTGTTTGTCTTGTGTGAATTCAGGTCATCCTTGGGAGGAGAGATGTAGTCAAAGAGTGATCAAGCGTGAAGAAGGATCGATATCAAATGCTCGAAATAAGGTATGCTCACTTGATCTTCTTAACTATGTATTTTCTTAAGAATAATGGGGATTAGGTCCAGGACGACAGTAGAAATTAGGAATCTTTAGGTCTTTTCTTCATGCATGATAAAACCCTAAGTGCTAGTCCATAGAGGGATTTCCCACTCACAACAAAATTGGCGATCGTACTGGGGATTATCTAGGGTTTCTGGGAATGTTTTGTCTGGGGTATTTTTAAGAACTGGTTTCATTTCCTATTTTTAAAGTTTCTACAAAACTCTGAGCGAACAGAGATTCTGGTCTTCCATACCAGTTATCTCTGTTTCTTTTCTTGACTATATTTTTTTTTTCGAGACCCACAGAGGTACACACAGCCTGGATAAGGTATGCACGCATGTACCTGCGCCCTACAGTCTCACAACCCGCGTGTACACGCTAGCTGAAGAAGTGTCAGTTGCGTGTATGATTCCAAAAAAATTCTTTTAGAGAGGCAGTCATCCTCTTCCCTGTTAGAATTAGTCCTTCTCAGGGGTTTTCTGGAACTCTTTCTAGTCTTTGTTGTTTGCAATCTATAGCTTAGGTTTCACCTCAGATTGGTTTGTTTTATGAAGTTTTCCTTGAATTGTTTTCTTTTTTCTGTTAAAGTAAGTGTGTGAGTCTTCAAGAGATTCTGGTTCTCAGTATCAGTAGTCTCTTCCTGGGTTGGTTTGCTTGGCTTTTCATTTGTCTCAGAGTTTCAGGGATACACGCGGCTTGTATAAGACCAGCACGCATGTACACACGCTCTGACTTTCCACAGCTCGCGTGCATATGCTTGTTGTTGAACTGTTAATAGTGTGCTTGTGGAGAAAATTTTTGTTGAAGGTGAGGCAATCATCCTTTCCTCTGACAAGAGTTATACCTCTTAGGTTTTTGGGTCTCTGTCATAGCATTCAGTAACTTAGGTTTAATCACATAAATAACTTTCTTTTTCATTAAGAAGTTTTTCTTCAAAATTTTCTTTTATAGGGTTTTTAGACAAGTGTGAGAGTCAAATTTTAATTTTCTCATGTGTGATTTTTAAAGTGACTCTTTGCGATCTGCACTTAGGCCAGAAGTTTTCTTGGTTTTGACTGGTTGATATTTTTCCTTTTTTGCTTTGTGAGCATTCAAATAAAAAAACAATCTTTTATTTCTTTTTTTGGTTAAAAAGTGTTGTTTTGCATTAGTAAACAGGGAAAAGTCTTTTCTTTCATAAGTTCTTGACGGTTTACTTAGATCATAAGTAGCTCGTAGTCGAGTGAAATCCTGCTTTGAGTTTGTTGTTCAAAGATCTTAGAAAATTTTCAAGTTTGAAAAGTTGTTTAAGATTTAAGTTAAGTGAAGGTATTTTTTTTCCAGCTTTCTGTTTATTTTTTATTTCGTCTTTCAAACATCACTAGTTTCACTTTCATAACCTTTGAATTAAGACAAGCCATAAAAATTAACGCTAAATCTAAAATTCATTAGACTTTTTATGTTTATAGGGTCAACCAACTAGTTTAGGGTTAGGGCCTTGAATTAGGTTGGAGAGGAAACTCTTCAAGGCCATTAAAATCAAACATTGGTGTCTGAGTTAGGGAGTGTCAAAGTCCAGTATCGTGAAAGTTATCCAGGACCCCCCTCTAACACAGGGGCTAAACACGAGGTCGCGTGTGGAAAGGTAGCAGAGATAACCCCTCCATAGTTGGACCAATCGTAGCGGATAACACATATAGAGGGTTTGTCTTGGGATTCTGTCAATTGCATTTGCCACAGAGCTTCGTGGGTCTCGAATCTGTTCGAGGTCCTCAGTTGTCTTCCAGACCACTTTCCTTCGATACCCTTGACAGGTTTCGGGCTCGATACTCTGCTCATTGTGGTCTACCTGACTTTCGACTGTACCCGCCTGGTGACTGTTCACGCGCTGGCAACCTAGTTGCCTATCTTTTTTAGAGACATACACAGGTGACTTCGGGGGTATACCACGGTACCTAGGATAGACATCAGGCCACACTTTGCAGAGTATACCCGGAGGGTGCTTCCGTGTTCGAGTTGCACTTGCACTGGTAATTTTCTCTAGTGTTGGTTGTTGTAACTGTTCTTCCAACTAGTTAGTCGTTTGCTTGATTTGCCTTTAGGAACTTTTAGTGTGTGCTCTGTGCTCCCTAGTTTTCCATAGTGATTTAGTCAGTCGTGTCTTTGGGTCTCTGACCTAGGGTGGTAGACCGCCCACTTCGCTGATCGTGAGGACTTTTTTGTCTTTCGCTTAGAAATGTGGAGCCGCCTTTTTATAGGTGTTGGTTTGATACCACTGGTTCTTCAAAGTCAATGTGTGAGACTTTTACGAATTTGAACAATCCCGCAAGGGGAGAACCTGTGCATAAGATCTTCATGGCTAAAGTTCCTGATGATACCAACCAAGGAACCCCTTCGCAAAGGGATTCTTGTGCTTTTCCCTTCTTTGAAAACATTGGTGTCCCCTTGAGGGCCACTTTGTACATTCCTAGGTTGAATGTGGGACTACCGGTTTGGTTGGGTACCATTCCAAATGTCCCAAATGATCTTGACGCTTATCATTTAAGCACCTTAAGTCATGGGCACCCTGTTGATGTTTCTTCGTCAGCAAAGTCTTATCCTCCTCCTTCTCCCGCCTCTGGTGAAAGTACAATTACTAGTAACTGAAAGTCTAAACGAAATAGAAAGAGGAAGAATAAGAAGAAGAAATCACCAACCTCTATGAGTCATGTTGGAGATAGGTTGGCAACCTCTGCAATTCATGTTGAAGAATAGGACCCAACCTCTGCAAGTTATGTTGGGGGCACACACTCACCCTCTACAAGTCATGCTAGGGAAAAAGTCTAGTCACTTCTAGTCATACTGGTAATAGGTCTGTAGCCTCTGCAAGTCATGTTATCGACCAATAACTAACCTCTGTAGGTGATGTTGGAGATGTACAAAAAACTACTGCTAGTCATGCTGGTGGCATTAATTCTATTGAGAAACCTAGACGGATAAGACGTAAGCCTAAGTTCCCTTATAAGCTTTGCAAGGGAGATAACCTTACTCATTTGTGCCCTGGCATTCCAGAGGTACAAAGATTTTGGTCCCTATCTGCAAGCTCTTCAGATTATGAGTCTTTTGAGGTTTCCTCGCAGTCTATTCAACCATTGGTTGAGAAAGTGATCATGTCGATGCAGTCATCGGTTGATCCCACTCCTCTTTTGGGGGGTGAGGTGCCTTTAGACCATGTAGTCTCTCATCCTATTAAGCCATTGGCTAAGAAAGTGGTCATGCTGGTGATGTCATCAGCTGATCCCACTCCTCTTTTGGGGGGTGAGGTGCCTTTAGACCATGTAGTCTCACAACCTATTCGTCCATTGGTTGTGAAAGTGGTCATGTCGATGCAGTCATTGGCTGATCTCACTCCTCTTTTGGGGGGTGAGGCGCCTTTAGACCATGTAGTCCCACAACCTATTCATCCATTGGTTGCAAAAGTGGTCATGTCGATGCAGTCATTGGATGATCCCACTCTTCTTTTGGGGAGTGACGTGTCTACCGACTATGTTTTTAGCATTTCCAGTTCAATAATTTCAGAACAAGGGGGCATTCCGCTCATTCCGAGCACACCCCCTCCAAGCCCTAGGATGGTTTCCTTTGATTGGAATGATATTGTTGAGCCTCGTCTTCCTTCTTTTGCACCTTTTCAAATAAGGGTTGAATTTAATTCAACAAAAAATTATCGATGTATTGTGGATGAAGGAGCCTCTACAAGTATTTTATCCTCCTCAGTTTGGAAGGTCTTGGGATCTCCCAAGCTTATGTCTGCTTCGCATGAGTTGTTGGCTTTTGACAAACGTCCTAGTGAATATTTGGGGGTTCTTCCTCAGTTACCTATATCTTTAGGTGGGAAGACTGTCCTTGTTGATGTTATAGTGGTGCAAGGCCCGTTAGATTTCAATATGATTCTCAGGCGTGATTATGTATATGCTATGAATGATGTGGTGTCTACGCTCTTCCGGGTGATGCATTTCCCTCAAAATGGAAGCATTGTCTCTATCGACCAGCTGGCATCTGATAATCACCATCCTAATTCGACATTATTTCAGACTACCCCTTTATATGTTCCTAGCGTTCGTGTAGACTATACCCCACCATGGGTTAATTATGTGGCATTTTATCCTCGATGTTCAATTGCTTCTAAGCAGGAACCTGTGAAATCATGTTGGCCTTCCCGCGACTTAGTCTCAACAATTTATCCATTGGTTTATCCAATGGGGGCATGGGAGCCCTTATTTCCCCCTCTTAGTCCAAGTGGGCTTGAGTATCCTGCTGAGTCTGATCTCGTTGTTTATAGATCCTCAAGCCCTCGTGCTTGTGATTCTTCACTGATAGACTCGAACATTCCTGGCCAGAACCTCCATCATCATATGGAGTATGGTCAGTTTACTTCTCCCTTTGGGACTGTCGATCCTTGTTTGCATGATTTCTCAGATTTTGAATTGCCTTCGGATGAGGCTATCCTTGAAGCCATGAATACAGTTTCTATACCAAGGGAGGACTTACACCGTGGTTTATAGATATGCCAGTCAATGTTTTAGATGTTTTTTATGTTGTTTCTCTCTTTCTCTCCTCATGATGTTGTAGAATACCCTTCTTGTTAAGGGGGAGTTTTTAAATATTGTAACTGCAAAGAATATTCTACTTATTATTGAGCTATTATCTTATAGATCAATCCCCTTTTGTGGATTGATAATGTCAGGATTTGTATAAGACCAAATCCCCTTTTGTGGATTGGTCAAACCCTAATTATATGCTTCTAATTATGAAGTCACCCCCCTAGCCTAATTAAAGTGGTTTTAACCACTAAGTGAAGATGTTGGCCCTGCTTGATGAAGATACACCACCCTAGCGCTTTCCATCCAGTATAAATAAGAGTGGAAGGTGCTTCATTATCTCACTCACTCAAGTCACTTGTCTAGTACACAATTTTGAAGGAAGCTGCAGTTTCCAGTTGCCGGAAGAAGGAAGCGAGATGCGCATTGCTTAGTGTTGGATATTCCCTAGTGTTTGGTTTATTGTCTTGGCATTGTATTGGAAATATATATTAAGGAATTTTTTTCAGGGTTTTCTCCCTCATGAGGGTTTCCCTGGATAAATTCTATGTACCTTGTGATTGTGTATCTTTCATGGATCTTGCTTATGCTATTATTGTCTAGTAAATTGAAAAGAACTTAATAGTTTCTCTAAATTTAACATTTATGCAGATCATCATTTTGAAGTTAGATATACTCCAAGTAGAGGATCCAATATGAAGGAAGAATTGACAACACTTTGGGCTTTATTGTTTATGGTCACCTCTTTAAACTTGAAGAAAGTGCAGATCTTTAGAGACTCTCAGGTGGTAGTGGTTTGGTTCATGGGGGAGGTTCAAATTTGGGTCACATGATTAAAAACTTTGATGAAGAGGATTCATGAGTTGTTGGGTGAGATGGAATGGTTCTCGTGTGCCCACATATAGAGAGAATTGAATCAAAAGGAATACAAGATGTTAAAGGATGATATGGAACTTGAAGCAAGGGATTTCATATACTAGGAATTTATGAATGATCAGTTGTATGAGGAGATGTCCTTCCAACTTAAACATCTCCCTGTAATGTGGTATAAGAGTCTCTTTTATGTAGTCGAGATATGTGTAAGACACCCAACACCCAAAGTGCCTTTTTAAGGGATGGAGTATTAAAATTTCTCTTTTACTCAATCATCTCAAATCCCCTTCTCGAGGGAACCATCATTTTCTTCTCGTCAAGAGCCTTCCAACGACTGTCACCATGCTCAAAACCAAGCTCTGGATCAAAAGTTACAGTTCCCCAAAATTTTGACCTTCTTGGTCCAGAAGCCACCTCATTGCTACATGGCACCCATGTGGCTCCAAATCACCTGCACAATCCTGCGTGGCTCTAGTTGGTGCTAACGTGACCCCTGACATGGCACTATCTCAACGAATCCTCTGGTGACCTCGTCTTATCTCCCCCCCCCCTTCCACGTCTGATACTACTCAATAACCCTAGACATATGATACACTGATATATAGTTCACTGGGGCGTTATCATACTGGGAAACCAACCCATTGAATTATCAAAATGTTGGCCCATTGGGGTACCAGAATACCAGACCCCAGGTAAATCAATGCTCAAACCACTTTTAAATTTCAACAGCCATTCTAGGATCTAGCTAGCACTTATAATGCGTGGTGTTGCCTAATCCTACCATGTGGAACCCACATAGCATCCACATGCCCCCCACATGGTCTATTTTTCACGGACGTGGCCACTGGCATGGCATACACATGGTACTCATCCATCGGTAACCTTGGCCTGTCAACCCCCTCGAATCCTTCATGCCCAACACTACTTAACAACCCCTGATATCTGACATACCGAGATATTGGCCACCGGGGTATCAAAACATCTCCCCCCAAGGTAAAACAATTACTCTACATTTTTTTGAACTTCAAATACCTGGTCCAATGTCCTAGATGACACCTCAGACACATGATGTTTCCACAACTAGACACCTAGCATGACACGTGGCCCTGTCATTTCCTGCCACCTGACATGGAATATGGCACTCATTTCTCATCATGAACCACCTTCTCATTATTCCAAATCTGTTTGACACATGGAACGATCATCACTTGATATGTGGACCTCTCACATGTACTGATGCGATTATACATGTCATCAATGTACTCAAGGATCAACCAAGAGGATATTGACACCTTTCCACCATGCATTGGTTGGGATACGTCATTTGATGTCACCCTAACGTCATTATCCTCTACTCTCGAGATTATAGAGGAAAGCTAGAACCCTTCTCGAAACTCTTCCCCACCGACCCCTCAAATATTCATGCCAACGGTTGCACCTTTGATCTCTTGATTCCAAGTATTTGGAACCCTATCCAGAATGGAACTGTGCCTCACTGACCCACCGACCACCAGGGAATACTTGAACTTGTAACATAATTCTTCCAGGGATCCTGTACTCTGGTACCCTAGGCATCAAATTCCTCTTGAGATTCCACTCAGATCAATGGCTATGGTCCATATATTCTCAGATCTGATGATAGTGGATCAAAGACACTAACCCAAGGCCTGCTCGTGTGATCAGGCTCACTCTCTAGTCATTTTCAACTCATGTACTAACATGTTTCATACTTAGACATGTTAAGTGTCATGTAGGCTCTCCTCATCACCCACTCGTGACCCAATCACCTTGGTTAATACAAATTTTCTAAGGAAGGGGGAAAGGGAACCCTTCCATGAAACCTTGACCCATCGGATCACCAAGGCACCGGCCTATAGACTTCTCCAAACATACTTTGCAAACATGCCCCCAATAGTCTGAGATTCAGTTATTCTCTCATGACAAGGATCGATGGTGGTGATATACCCACCCTTTGATCCAATGGTTAAGCTGTAAAAACATCCATTCAAATGTTTTTTATGGACAGAGGCCCCACTCTCTCCCTATGCCAACCTGGTACTAACACTTGGCACCCCTCGTGGCATTTCAACCGCCACTTTGGCACCAAGCGTCATGATGATGTCATCCCACTGGATCATCGGGGCACTGGGCCACTAGCATTGCATATGTTTACACTGCATTTGCATAAGCCTCCCATTCTCTCGATATCTGATGGAGATCAGATGACTGAGAAAAATCATCAATGAGATCCAATGGTTGTGGTTAAAATGGTGCTAATCCAAAGATACTATGTTCGATTGGACCTATACATAACTCGCCCATGAACCCAGAGATGAAAAGTGTGAATCCCTATGACACCTTGGTTTCTTCCCTAGAATTATGTGTCATAATGACATCATGTTCTCTTTCCTCATGTATATGTAATAAAGTGTGGAACCCAGGGATGAAATGTTATCCCCTGGGTATCGACACATCAAGGATTTTATGTGGTGTAGCATAAACAATCTCCCGATACTCCTGGGATTGAATATCCTAGGTTGAAAACTACCTTTCCCTGGATCCCATTCCTGTTATATGATCTACGATTGGCATTTAACCCTCCGTATGATCCAATGGCTACTGAGCCTCCTCTATTTAACAAGATATTATATGAGCTTTATTTTAAGTCGAGGACCTAGTGGTTCCACAACTTTACGATGCATTCATCTGTTGTGTTTCCATCAAAATATTATACCTCTGACGATGGATTCAAATCCTACATATGTTTATTTCTTTGAATAGAGAATATACATGGTTTAACAACCTTCTCTATCCTTCCACACATACATCTATGAATTAATACATTATTCCTTGGCTTACAAAAATGGTTCCCTTTTCATAGGAAACAATTACAACACATGTAATTACTATGCACATGAAAACATATACATGTATCCACTTGATTTATCTCATAATGATATAATGTATTCATATTTAGATGTGTAAGCCCTAAATTATTCTTGTATATATACAATCATTCACACACAAGGATTTCCAATGAAACAAGCATCAATACCACCAACCAGGCCTACACACTCATTGCACAAATACATGCAACCTGCCAAATATCTCAATTAAATTATGCAATGTGTAGGAATATTTATCTGTTTACATGTTGTGGTTAGCCAACTGACTATGGGTGAATTCCTTTCCACCCAACCATATGCTCAGATGCACTAATTCTCTGTAGTCTGGCCACCCCCGTGCTAAGCCATGCTACCACCAGGGGAAATCCTCTTAGGTTCTCAAGTTTACCCTCTTCAAGGTCCTTACCTAGTTCTCAACCTTATTGTGCTCTCTTTCTCGGGGTTGACCTGCACCTTCAGGGAATTTTTCTCTCCCTTTGTCTCTGCCTATATTTTTCCAGTCCAAAATCCTTCTTTCATGATAAAACATTTCCTTGCAACCTTCTCTTCTGCACGCACTCATGCATTCTTTCCCTTCACGTAAACTACTTGGGAAGTTTCTTGACCTATCCCTTGTTTTCTTATGTCAAAAGGAACTTCAGTAAATCCATAAAAGTGAGGTGAAAGTAACATCCCCTCTATTAATTATCCATACTTGTATTCATTGAGGGAGGTCAACCTCTTCTCATTAATTTTTTTTATTCATCTACAAGCTAGAGGAATTATGATTATTTCCTATACATCATTCATCAAGGTGGCTTGGGATCTTTTACACATGAATCCCCTTTCTCTTCCCCCTTACTAATCCCTCTTGTGGTATCATGGACAATACTTTAATGCTTCACCCATTAGTTAGCTAGTTTTCATATATTTACATATTGGGGTCAATAGGGGTATTACGATCCTCTCCCCCTTAAAGGAACACCATCCTCAATTTTCTTTACATGTCAACAACACTAACAATGGTTCTATGTTTTAGTTGTTTCAACAATGTTTTCCTCTTCCTGGTCTGGTATTTTATCAAGCTCTTGGAATTCAGCACATGCCTATGACAATGTCAAACAACAAGCATATTAATCACAATTTTATGAAAAAAACATTTTATTGTTGTCCATCATTCAAGGGAAAATTTACATATCAGCACAATACTTATCTATGTAGTTCATGGATCTGCATCCATATGGATATCACATTTACTTGGCTCACTATTTTTTCTTTGATCTAACCATTGTGATCATGATCCTACTCAACAATTTACAAGATTTATCAAAGTCTCATGTTCCTTGTGGTAACTCACCCTCGAGGCTCAGGTTCAGGCTTCCCCTTCTCCGCATACAATCCCTTGAGCAATCCATCTTTCCTGCCAAGGATTTCTCACACAAGAAGAGTTTCAAAGACTTCACCAAGTCTTACAACTGAGACATCCCTCTAAATTTCTTTTCTGAGGCATTCCTCCCACCGGTGTTATGAAAACACAACATTCTCTATGATGATCATGGAATATTACAGGGTTCTCGTGTCACAACAATAGCCATTTCCATGTTTTCCATCTTGAAAACCATCATTTATATCTCTAGGAAAAATATTTCATCTCACTTGTATCACATGCATACAGACCATGAGTTGTTATCATTAGTTTCAATCAATCCTTCTCAATTAGTTTTCCACATATTTTAAATTTCAATTGTCAATTTTCATATCTGTTCCCTACAGGAACTAGATTCACAAGTATGATATTTTCCTTCTCATAACAGTTTGGCTCTTTTATAAAAAACATACATTTGTCTTCCTTATGGACTTATTTTTGATTCCATATCCAAGACCCATCTTCCTACAATTCCATCTTCACACAACCAAACAAACCGTTAATTATCATGCACGTTGTATTCTAATTGTACACTTGCAATGGATTCCAAATAATTTTAGAACCGTGCATACTAAAATCAATTCATTCGTATTTATTCAATGTTATAAAGAAAAATGAAGTATCCTTCCTCACACATGCATCATTCCAACATCAAATCTTTTCTAGCTGTAATCAAACATTAAATGAATTTAATCAATGTGTCAATGTTCGTGGCTACATTCACACACAATGCACCCTTGCATTGATTCCAGATTACCATATTTCATATTAGGCAGTTTCCATGGTGGGATAGGATTCATCCAACCT
Source organism: Picea sitchensis (assembly GCA_010110895.2). NCBI lineage: Eukaryota > Viridiplantae > Streptophyta > Pinopsida > Pinales > Pinaceae > Picea > Picea sitchensis. Next base: position 96,144 of record SNQJ01S0002836.1, read on the forward strand.
CTCACCTCATGGTTCCTTTGTCAACATTCAATATTACATCAGGAATGTACTTCCTGCTGCAAGCTGATCATAACCCCAATTCAAAATAAGAATACGTGAAACATGCAAACATGCATTTCCTCAATGCATTAAATCAACATGTTTCTTTTGAGCACTTTTTTTTCTAAATCATTCATTATTGATCTATGCATTCATGATACATTTGTCCATAAATTTATTGCAAGGATTTTCAATCATCTTTGATTGTTAGAGGTTCTTCCCTCTATCATTTTGATTCTCTTTTCTTGAATCTTACCCTTCTTGGGTATTAATGGCACACAACACTCCATTAAAATCATGTGCATATCATAAAGATATAAAACATTTCATAAGGGATTCTTACCCAACCCCTTACAAACCTCATGCTACATAGGCATGCATTCCTTATACCCGTGCTTGTTACTAGCACCCATTTCTAATTTGACCTCATCAATGGTGCTTTATGGGGACTTCCAATGTCCCTTCATTAATCCTTTCAATGAACACCTTCTTGTATTCTTCCTTGTCCACCATTGGCAACCATTCTTCCTTAACAACTCCAATCCTTTCCTGCAATATAACATGCATATTCACATTCACAATTATATCATATTTCATGCAAAATAAAAAAATGCATGTATCATAGAATTTAATTCTGCAGAAACATTTCCAAATATGTCCCAACATATCTAAATGCATTCTATCATATTATTCCTTATTGTGTTTACTAGTGCAATCTTAATCAAATTTTCAGCCGTCTCTACATTCATACAACTATCAACAACCTTATGTTCGATTCATCCTCACATAACAATAATTTCAATTTTCTCATCCTAGAGAAACACAATAAACAACAAGAAAAGAGTTAAGGGACTCCCCCTTTTCCCAAATCCTTCTACATAGTATGGACTTTTCAGTCTCACTAGATTATTGCTTTTCTGTCTTTTTATAACATGGCTTAACCATGCTTATTCATTTAAACATATCCATTAAATTCCTTTCCCTTACTTTCACATCTGTTCTTTTAAAGGCTTACCACTCTATTAAGTAAATCAAAATTTTCGGAGTGAGAAAAGTATTCCTCCTTTCCTCCTCCTTTGCTTAGGAAATATGTCCTTCTTGGGATCTGCTTACTCTATTTCTTGGTCGGTTTCAACTAAGTTCATCTTGACCTTTCCTAGATATATACATCAAACTTACACCATCAAGATGTAGTTCACAAATTAATTATGAACAAGTTCATTCTGCACATTTACCAAAGAGAAATCAGATTGGTCAACATTCATTTGCATGTCTCCTATGCATGGATTACCTTTTAAAATGTAATATGGGATTCTTATACAAATAGACTTTGCATTCCATTGCCTAATTCTCAATAGTCATTAAGGTTATAGCTCCGTTCTCATGACATATCTCTTTACACAGTTCCTCCTCATGGAACCTCTTCAACATGCAACTCCCTTGTTTCATATCCAATACTATCTAAAACCACTTCAACCTTGAGTCAACATCAACTTCATCATTACAAAGACATACCCAATATTCCATAAGTAATATAAACATGCATTCTTATTATTCATTCAAACATTCAAATATATTCTATCAACTTGTAATCACATTGTTCTTTCAAGCACTTAACTACACACGTCATCAAAATGGGTGTGTGTTTTCCATGGACACTCTTTATAGTTTTGAATGCATATTTATTTACAAGTCATTATATCTCACGATTTCTCATAATCATTTACATGCAAACTTTAAAGGAATAATCATATTTCCTCCTTTTCATAATAACAAAGCATTCTTTCTCATTTACTCTTTCAACAATTTACACCAGCTCTTTCTGAGGAGTGAAGTACACCTCCTCAAGTTAATATTCAAACAAAACATTTTGATCTCTTCAAAACATAGTCAACTATGTATCCATGGAATTATCTAATACTAGAAAGTACAAATCTTTCCTAAGAGATCACTTATTCATATCTTCCTTCATACTAGGAAACCCTATAATTCTTTCAATCCATACACTTAAGCATATACATACATACATAGATATACTCAACATGCAAGTTTCATTACTTGCACCCTTCTCCATGTCATTCATATACATTGGTACTTCGAACTTTAATATCAGTTTTCTTGAGATTGTACATCCATTCACATGGAAAGTCTCACAATCATAAACATTAATTATGTTGCCCTTTCTTCATGGAAATAACCAACAAGAAACCACTCTTTCTGTCTCATTGTAAAAGCATTCCAAAATTTAGAAATGTAATCTAGGTAATTTCAGCATTACCCAAGGCAACAGAATAGCAATTCTAACTTCTCTTCATGCTTGAATTCAATTCCTATCCAAAAATACTCTACAAAGGGAATTATTTCCTAGACTCCCTATCACTACCACTTTCCTACCAAGCCATACCTATATGGCTTCCATCCCCCTCTGGATGTCAATTTGACCCATTGTCCATCTAGAAGTGTTGCATCACTTCCTTTACCAGACTTCATGTCAACCTTTCATTAGTGATTCTATCTCATCCTCATAAGGTTATATGCAATAATATTATCAACATTTTAATCAAGTTGTTACTCTCTTGCCAATATCAAGTCATTATTGACTAAAATGATCCATCAACAAGCCATACATTACAATCGTCCACAAGTTATAATAAGTCTATTTTCATGTTATATATGTTCTTACTCATTACCATATTCATCACAACATATCCACCTCTTGCATTTTCATGCATAAACAAGTACCTAAGTCAATATGCATATACATTTTCTTAGTACATCCATGAGCTCATTAATTGGCTCATATTTTCATGTCACTTTACCTCTTTTATGAAGGTTAGAAACATACCAAAGGAATCCCTTTTACTTTTCCTTGGATGGTTATCCTATCAACCGATCTCATTCATTATAGTTCAAGTAAGCTAACCTTACCACTTCCCATCAATCCTCTAATCATGAGGAATTATACATACATGGTTTAGTCTTTTATCAAAGCAACAATTTACTCAATTCCTTTAACCAATTCATACTCAATTCCTTTAACCACAAGGAATTATCCATAAGGGTCTTATCCCTTAATAAACAACTACTATAATTATTATGGCTCCTTCAACCCATATCTTTAGGTAGTATTGCAAACATTAGTTCACTCATTCTTGAACTTAAGCAACCCTTAACAAGATTTTGTCATTTCACATTCAAGTCTTACCATTAATGCTTATCAACATATTCTCACTCATGTAGGAGTAGCTATCATTCTTACTAGGGAAACAACAATGCTTCTGTTGAAAGAACCCCCAAAACAAGATTTCAATATGCATTCCTTCTTCTCAAGGAATTAGTGTAGATCATAAAAAAAATTTAACCCAGAGAAACTTTATTCAACAAGCTTAACTTATCCTTAATATGCCATCCCTATTACTAATCTTTGACCCATCCAAGCCTAGTGTTTGAAATCTACTCTAATACCAATTTATAACACACCCAACCCCCTAAGTGCCTTTTTAAGGGATGGGGTGTTAAAATTTTGTTTTTCCTCAATCATCTCAAAGCCTCTTCTCAAGGGAACCATCGTCTTCTGCTTGTCAAGAGCCTTCTAATGAATGTCACCATGCTCAAAATTGAGATCTCGATCAAACTTTATGGTTCCCCAACGTTTTGACCTTCTTGGCCCACGAGCTACCTCATTGCCACATGCCACCCATGTGGCTCCACGTCACCTTCACAATACTACGTGGCTCCAGTTGGATCTGACGTGACCTCCAACATGGCACTGACTAAACGTTTCCTTTGGGTCCCTCGCCTTATCGACCCCTGGCCTTTTGTTCCCAATACTACTCAACAACCCTCGACATTCAATACACCGAGATATATTTTATCGAGGCACTGCCATATTGGGACACCGACCCATCAGGGTACTGAAATGTCAACCTGTCAGGGTACCAGAGTACCATCCCCTAGGTAAACCAATTCTCAAACCACTTTGCAATTTCAACACCCAGTATCGGGTCTGGTTGGAAGTTCGAATGTGTGGAGTTGTCTCATCTTACCAAGTGGAACCCACATAACACCCATGTGGAACCCACATGGTCTATCTGACATGGACATGGATGTTGGTGTGGTTTCTAGCGTGGCATCCACATAGTACCCGTCCATCARGAACCTTGGCGTATCTCCCCCCTCATATCCTTTGCATCCAAAACTACTTAAAAATACATGATATCTGACATACCGGGATATCRGTCACCGAGGTATCAGTCGGTCRAGGTACTGGAACATCAGCTCCCTRGGTAAAGCAATTAATCTACTTTTTTTTGAACTTCAAATGCTTGATTTGGTGTCCTAGCTGGCACCTCAGACACACGACATTGCCATAACCAACCACCTGGCATGACAMATGGCCTTGGCATTGCCTACCACCTAGCATGACATGTGGCACTTGTTTCTCATCGTGAACCACCTTCTCATTATTCTAAATCAACTTGACATGTGGTGCGATCATCACTTGACATGTGGACCTCTCACTTATACTAATGTGGTTATACACGTCATCACCATACTCTGGGCTCACCCAACAGGATGTTGACACTTGTCCACCATGCATTAGTTGGTATACATCATCTAACGTCACCCTGACTCCATTCTCATATGCTCTTGGGATTACAGAGGAAAGATAGAACCCTTACCATAACTCTGCCCCACCAATGAACTAGGCCACCAACACCTCAAAATATCGCACTGATAATGACACCTCTGATCTCCCGATCCTCGGTATCTGAAATCCTGTCTAGACTAAAATTGTGCCTCACCATCCCAACAAGCACAAGGGAAAACTTGAAATTGTAACATAATTCTTCTAGGGATCTGGTACTCTAATACCCTGGGTTTCAACTCCCTCTTGAGCTTCCACTTAGATCATTGACTGTGGTCCATCCATTCTCAAATCCAATGAAAATGGATCAAAGGTGCTAAACCAAGGCCTCCTCATTCAACCAAGCTCACTCTCAACCCATCATCAACTCATCTATTGACACATGTCATACTCAGACAAGTTAAGTGTCATGCAGGCTCTCCTCATCATTCTTCCATGATGCAATCACCTCAGTTAATAAAATTTTTCTAAGGAAGGGGGAAAGGGAAACCCTCCCAGGAACCCTGACCCACCCAGCCAGCGGGGCACCGAACTACCAAATTCTCTAGAAAGACCTTGAAAAAATGCCCCGAGTAGTCTGGGATTCAGTTATTATCTCGTGAAAAGGATCAATGGTGCTGATCTACCCACCCTTTGATCCAACAATTAAGCTGTAAAAATGTCCATTCAAAGGTTTTTCATTGGCAGAGGCCCCACTCTTGCCCCGTGCCAAATTGGTATCGACGCTTGTCACCCCTCATGGAATCTCGACTACCATGTTGACAACATGCATCATGACAATGTCATCCCACTGGATCATTGGGGCATTGAGACATCGACCACATAGAGGTTTATGCTACATTTTCATAAGCCTCCCATTCTCCTGATCTTCGGTGGAGATTGAACGATTGAGAACACTCGTCAATGAGATCCATTGAATCTGGTTAAACGGGCACTAATAAAAAGATGTTATGTATGACTAGGCCTATACATGACTCTCCCACGAACCCAAGGATTAAAAGTGTCATTCCCTTTGACACCTTGGTTTCCACCCTGATGGTATGCGTCATAACGACATCACATTCTCTTTCCTCATGTGTATGTAATAAAGCATGCAACCCAGGGACATAACCCTATCCCTTGGGTATCAACGCATCGAGGATTTTACATGGTGTAACACAAAGGATCTCTCGGTACTCCGAGGATATGATATCTTGGGTAGACAAATACCTTTCCCCATCTCCCATTCCTTCGGTATGATCTACGGTTGGCCTTTAATCCACCCCTTGATCCAATGACTAATGTGCCTCCTCAGTTTAACAAGATATTACACAGACTTTAGTTTATATTGAGGACCTAGGAGTTCCACATATTTACACTGCATTCTTTTTCTAGATTTCCCTCAGACCCTTAGCCTCTGACGAGGGATTCAAATCATGCATTCCCTACTTTCTCCAAACAAAGAATATAAAGGGTTTAATGACATTGTTCGATCTTCCACACATAGGTCTATGAATTAATACATTATTCCTTAGATTATAGAAATGGTTCCCTTTTCACAGGAGCCCATTACAACACATGTAATTACTATGCACATGAAAACATATACATGTATCCACTTTCTTTATCTTAGAATGATGTAAGGTATTCATATTTCTCAAAGTGTAGGAATATTTATCTGTGTACATGTTGTGGCCAACCAACTGACTATGGGTGAACTCCTTTCCACTCAACCATAGGCTCAAAGGCATTAATGCCTCGTAGTTTGGCCACCCCCGTTCCAAGCCATGTTACCACCAGGGGAGATCCTCTTAGGTTCTCAAGTTTACCCTCTTCAAAGTCCTTACCCAGTTCTCAACCTTATTTTTCTCTCCTTCTCGACATTGACTTACACCTTCATGGTGAGGCTCTCTCCTTCTTTCTTGATCAAAACTTTCCTTGCATGCTTCTCTTTTTCCTACACTCATGCATTATTTCCATGCACGTAAACTGCTTGGGAAGGTTTTTGACCTAACCCTTGTTTTATTATGTCGTAAGGAACTCTAGTCAATCTATAAAAATGAGGTGGAAGTACCATCTCCTCCATTAATTATCCATACCTGTATTCTTTGAGGGAGGTTGGTTGTTCAACCACCAACCTCTTCTCATAAACTGTTTTTCTTCATCTACAAGCTAGAGGAATTATGATTATTTCCTCTACATCATTCATCAAGGTTGCTTGGTATATTTTACACATGAATCCCCTTTCTCTGCCCCCTTACCAATCCCTCTCATGGTATCATGGCCATTACTTTTAAGGCTTCACCCATTAGTTAGCTAGTTGGCATATATTTACATATTGGTTGCAATAGGGGTATCAAAATAGGGTGTGAATTTTACTTTTTTTGTGCACATTGAGGATTTTGAGGAAGATATGTAAACAATTCATAATAGATGTAATTTTGTCAATGTTTTGATGGATAAGGATGGAAAGGAAGAAATAGAGAAGTCCTTTTATACAAAGGACCGTAATATGTATATTTTCTCTTTTGAAATATAATGTTTTTTTCTCTCACATTATTTATATATATATATATATATATATATACATACCCTATTTTCTCTCTGCCCCCTTACTAATCTCTCTCATGGTATCATGGCCAGTACTTTTAAGGCTTCACCCATTAGTTAGCTAGTTGTCATATATTTACATATTGGTTGCAATAGGGGTATTAAAATAGGTTGTGAATTTTAGTCTTTTTGTGCACATTGAGGATTTTGAGGAAGATATGTAAACAATTCACAATAGATGTAATTTTTTCAATGTTTTGATGGATAAGGATGGAAAGGAAGAAATAGAGAAGTCCTTTTTATACAAAGGACCGTAATATGTATATTTTCTCTTTTGAAATATAATGTTTTTTCTCTCACATTATGTGTGTGTGTGTGTGTGTGTGTATATATATTGCACCTATCTAAGATAAATCCAAAGAAATTTTGGAGGTATCTTTCAACTTGTAAAACTAAAGAAAATGTTATAATTACCCTACGGGATTGGAATTACTACCATAAAAATATTTATGAATCCCCTAATGTCTCAAACAACATTCCAAACATTTATATGGATGATGAAGTTTTTTCTATAGAAGACATAAAGTTTTGGGTCCACTGACTCACAAATGGAAAATCTAAGGACATCGAAGGCTACTGAGATGAAATATTAAAAATTGGAAGGCCTATTCTTATCCCTCACATACCTAAGCTCTTCAATTTAGCAGTCAAGCAAGGCTTACTTAAGCCTTGGACTCAAAACCTCATTGTACCTATTTTTTAAAGTGGAGATAAAAACAATCCCTCTATTTTTTAAAGTGGGGATAAAAGAAGTCCCTATGACCTCAATAAGCAACTTAGAATCCTTGTAGACTTCTGCTCTAGTACATGAATGATTGTGAACATTAACACAACAAAGGTTATGGTAATTAAATCCAAAAATATCACCTATGGTACTTTTGTATATGACAACAATAGCTTGGAGGAAGTTACTTCATACAAGTATCATGGAATATATATTCATCACGAGCTCAATTGGAACTATATCATTGAGAAAATGATAAGTGGAGGGTGGAAAAATTATTATGGGCTTGAAAATAATTGTAAATTGGTAGACCTTTGGCTATGGGATAAGAAACATATCCTCTTTGAGACTCTCATTACTCTTGTTACCTTATATGGATGTGAAGTTTTGGGATGTAGTGTCTCTCGAGAATCATGGAGAAAGATAGAGTAGATCCAAAAGAATTGTATAACTTATAATCTCACAATTAAAGGCAATACAACCTATCCTATCCTCCTCATAGAAGTGATCATTTCCCCCATTGAGAGAACAACTATGACTAGGTACTTAATGAACAAGAACAAGATAAACAACATGGACGACAAGAGGCTCTCCAAAATTGCTTCAAACTCTATGCAAAACCACCAACAACTCAAGCAGGGATGGCATAAAGATGCCAACTCTTGGCTAAATCATTGGGGAACAAAGAAATAAATTATTTTGTATAATACATATGATATTAATAATAATATTACAGCTAAATTTAAGGGGAATGTATGTTGCAATAAATAAATAGAGGATAAAATAAAATTAAGATACTATATGGAGGTGGTCAACCCTAATCTTGGAGATAAAAAGTATCTTTTTGTTTTGACTAGCGTAAAGAAGAGAATCAACATTGGTAAAATACGAACTAGCTCTCACGAGCTACATAGTGAAACATTTCATAGGAAAATTCCCAAAACACCATAGCATGAGAGAATCTATCACCTTTGTGACACCAAGAGGGTTGAAGATGAAAACCACTTTCTCCTAGAGTGCTCTGCATATACCCAAATTAGATCTCAATTTCAAAATATTTGTCACAATACCAACCTTCCTAAGATTCTAAATAATCAAACCTATAAGTGATCTTGGAATGCTTACTCTAATTATTATCGAGCATCAGAATAACATTTTAAAGAAATCCAATTAATCCCTTACCTTTCTTAAGGTCTAATAAACCAATTTTGATTTAAGTGGACGTTAACCACCACCACCACCATCATATTAATATTTTATTTTTCATTTTACCATCCTCAAAATAATTATTTAAATATATATACACATAAACATTTTACTTTTCATTTATATAGTAAAATATTAAATATAATAAATTTCATAAAAAACATTGCAATCTATATACATGATAATATTTTATTTTGAAAAAAACATTAAATATATTAGGATATGAATAAATTAGTCTGTTGAACAATTCAATGCATATCTCATTGAAATGGGTGCAATGTAACATATGCAATGGCCTTCACTTTTTATATGTGTGATAATATATACATCTTTCTATAAGGTTCTAGAAAATAAATATACTATGGGAAAGAGGGAAGATCATTGAAAAGTGGTACGATTGCGTTAGGTGACGTAATATCCACTCACCTCCATATCATTTCACTTCATTATGGTTTTGTGTAGGTATGGATGAGTTCAAACTATTGGATCTACAATGAGTGCAAACCAAGTAATTTAGGGAGCATTAGCTCATCATGAGCTACTAAAATACATCGAGAACCCATTGATGAGAGCAGAAAAGGAGATCCTCTCTTGCATTGTATAGTATTGGGACATTCATGTGAGATATTTTATAGTGTAGGGATATGCCATAGAGATCATGGTTTAGGACCTTTACTTCTTGACAGGGATCCCTTYGATAATGATCTTTGATGATACTCAACTAATAWTTCCTTGAGGGAGGACACTAGAGGATTTTGTGCAAACCCATTGCAATGAGAATGAAAGGGTTAAGGATGGTGCTATCCAGATCATATATCTAGAGAGATTAGAGACATAGGCCATTTCTATAATGGTGTCTCRCATTGTGGGGATCCATGCACCCCATAGGATATTAGGTAGGATAATGATTTTGGTGGAGTTTGTTTTAGATGAGACCTACTATGGGTGGTCCTAGATGATGTTAATGRCATTGAAGCACTAGATAACCTTCTGGTGTAGGGCATCATAAGATAATACTTCTTCTAGGATCATGGATGATTTTAAGGATGAAAATTTGTATTAAAATGTAAAAACATGGGATAATCTTACTAGTCCTTCATATGCAAAATGTAAAATGTTTGGCGATAGTTTTGTAAAAATATTCAATTTTCTAAGGATTTTATATATTTTCTATAAAATTTTGGCAATTTTTAAGGTAAAACAATTTTATTCTATAGAATTAGGGCAAATTGGTTTTAGAGAAAATGAAAATTGGCGAATCTTTTTTTAGGAAAAACCATGGAAAATTATCCCATTGACGAAATTTAGCCCCTAAAATCATCTATGTCTAGGATAGTACTATGTTATTTGTTCTTTGAGGGGATTCTAATGGGCCTCCAAATTGTCTATCAAAATGCCCATCAATAATACTCTTTTTTATCACCTTTGTGTCTATAAACTCATATTTTGACCATGTTTAATACAAATTATGGTTTCTTACAAATAATTTAATGACTAATTTGAGTTTGTTAATGTGATGAGTCTATGCTTGGTTTTCATGATAATAGTATGTATGAATCCTAAACCAAATAGGTTGAGCCAAATATGGAGGGTTATAGGTCCCATCACTTTTCATGATAATAGTATGTATGAATCCTAAATTAAATAGGTTCAGCCACATATGGAGGTTCATAGGTCCCATCACTTTGAGAAAAACAAGGGATCTTGTCCCCTCACCTACCTCCATCTTGTTGCTAGACATTTAGGATCCATTTTAGTCCAATATTCTTGAACTCGGGCTCCATGGGACCAAGAATAAAACCACCAAAGTATGAGTATCCTGATTAAGGAATCCTTAGGGAGTAGATCCCTAGAATATCTCCTTGATTGAAGGTAAAATTTTCTCTGGCTAGTAGTATAAATCAAACCCAAGGACTAGTCTTGAGGAGTTTGTTTTTCATTGTGTTGAAGAGTTTTCATCTTGTCATTATTTCACGAACATCTGAGAACTTGGATCCTTTCTGCATTGATATATTATGCTTTGATCAATCAATGAAGAACTTCTATTTTTCTA
>SNQJ01S0002836.1:108014-118648 GCA_010110895.2 Picea sitchensis
CATAACCTGATAGGTATCCAGGACTAGGGTTTTGGCTTACTGAACCTTCAATTTTGATAAGGTATTGGGACTTATATAATCTTCTTGAAATTCCTCACATGGATGGCCCCATATGCATGAGTAACAGGGGATAATGTGGCATCCTCTCATACCATGGTGGTCAATATGATAGGTCAACTTGCAGGAGGCATAACTATTGTATACACGCTCTAATTGATGCATGATATGCACCATTGGAAAGGTATCAGAGTGTAAAACACTATCAATAAGGCACACAATTTTTTTTAACTCCAAAACCCCAAAAAATGCCATTTAATGCCTCAAAATTACTATGGAAGGTTCCGGACCCTGATTTTCCAAATTAGGATCTGCCATTAAAATGACCCTCCAAGTTGATTCCTCCATTTTCCCACTCTGTATGCATCGATATTAATCGCAAATAGTATAATGATCCAATCTGGATCATATATTCCCATTTAGGGAGGGATTTTGGTCCCCAAGAGCTTTATTGAATGAGGTGAGGAAATTTTTCTTCTACCTTCTCCCTCGAGTACCACTTTGCTTTGCTTAGAAGTTGTCCCTTCAACCCAATCTACCAAAGGTCATGATACCCCTTTCTTGTAGTTTTGGACCACTTCTACAAAATTGTTTCCTCTACTAACTCTTCCTAAGCATCTGGTGCTATGTCTTCTATGGAAGGTAGGACTTGCTTCTCCTCCTCCTGATCCAACATGGAAGGTTCATAGAGTTTGAGATTCTCCACATTCACTACTGAGTAAATGCACATGTATGGTGTTAGACTAAGTATGTAGGCATCATCTTCCACCTTTTCCAATACCTCAAAAGGACCATACTCCATAGCCTTGATCTTCTTACGAGGACCCTGTAGTATTTCCTTATTCATTTGTAACCATACTCTATCTCCCAATCTGAATGTTCTTTATGTTTTATGTTGGACATGTCTAGCCTTGTACTTTTCATGTGACTTCTTTAGTGTCTCTTGTACTTGGAAATGTATTTTCCTGATCTTCTCAACAAATTTTTCTACTTTTAATGTATCTCATGTGAGGTCCTCCCTCACTCCTTTTTGTCCATATACAACATTCAAGGGTGAAGTGGAAAATATGTAAAGAAAGTTTCAAAAAGAGAATTATCGGTAGAAGTTTGTATTTCTCTGTTACAAGAGTGTTTTATATAGATCTTATTTTCATCCCAAGTCTACGGATGCTACCGATTTTAACCCCTCAAAATATGCACCAAAGTCCCATTGACTACCTTCGTCTTCCCATCCATCCATGGATGCAATGTTGTATACCTCTTGATCTTAGTGTTCATATTCTCCCACAATATAGGAGAAAAGGCATTGGGAAATATAGTGTCCCTATCCGAGATGATGCTCTTTGTTTTCCCAAAGTGCACCCAAACTTGTTCAAAGAACAAGTTTGGTTCTTCCCATCCCTTGATGGTATTTTTACAAGGCATGAGAATGCACATTTTTTTAAACCTCTCAACTACCACACATAAATAGTCACGTCCCTTTCACAAGGTTGGTAAACCACCCACAATATACATGGAAATGCTTTCCCAAGTTCTAGTGGGTACCGGAAAGGGATGGTATAAATCTTACTTCCTCTTAATGGGATTACTAGTACAACAAAGCTTACATCCTCTAATATATTGTGCTACATATTCTTGCATTTTTGGCTAGCACACATACCTCTGTAAGTTGGAAATTGTCTTCCCACCACCAAAATTTCTTGTAATATTGGAGGTGTGAGCATTTCTAATTAGCTTCAATAGTTCAACTTGTTGAGCTTGTAGAGTAGACCATTCTAGAAATGATAGTCAGTATTGATATCACCTTCTTCTATATGAATTTGAACCTGTAGCTGATGAAACACATCCTTGAAGTCTTCATCTTCTATGTATGCCTCTTTATATGCATGATGGGTAAAAGGATCCATGTGCATTAGAGTTCCCAAATATGTAATCTTGGATGTGGGTGGAAGTGAAATCATGTCTGCCAACTTGTTTGTGCTACCCTTATCATACTTATGAACAAATGAAATTGTTGTAAGAATACCATCCGTTTGTAGTTCCTGGTTTGTTGTAACTTACTCTGGGCCAGCAAATAATGAAGTGACTGGTGACCTGTGTGGATGATGGTCTCTTTCCCATCATATGGTGCTTCCACTTTTTGATATCTTGTACCAAAGCATAGAGATCATTTTCGTAGGTAGGGTAGTTTAGGACCGCCCCATGAAATACTTTAGAATGATAATATATATGCCTTCCTTCCTGAATCAAGACTGCTCCCATGGCATACCCACTTGTATCTATCTCCACTTCAAAGGGATTTTGCAGGTACGGCAGCATGAACACTAGTGCTTGACTAATATTTCTTTTCAACTCGCCAAAGGAAATTTTCTAATTATTCCCCAACTTGAAACTCTTATTGCCCATTGTTATTGTGTGGAGTGGTGCAACTACTGTTGAAAATGAAGCTATGAAATTCCATAAGTACTGCACTTCCCCAAAAAGGATTCTAACTTATATGTAATTTGTAGGAACTAGCCACTTCATGATGGACTCCATCTTGGCAGAATGTATATTGAGATTACCTCCACTGATCACATACCCCATATACACTAAAGACTGCTCAAAAAAATCACATTTATTGTGATTGGCTAGAAGATGGTGCTTATTTAGGGTTTATAACACCTGCATAATATGTGATATGTGCTCCTCCCAAGTAGCATTATAAATCAGTATATCATCCCAATAGACAATAAGAAATGAATCTAGATAAGTGTGTAAAACATCATTCATTAGTATGATAAATGTAGCTAGTGCATTGCATAAAATGAATGGCATAACCAACCACTCATACAAATCTTGCCTTGTATTGAAGGAAACCTTCCAAGTATCCTCTTATTTGAATTGTACCTAGTGATATCTTGATTTCAATTCCATCTTAGTGAATTACGTGACATGCTACAATTGGTACAACAGATCATCGATCTTGGGAAGAGGGTAATGATTCTTTAGTGTAATATTGTTAAATTCCCTATAATCGATACACATTATCCAAGTCCCTTCCTTCTTGGGCACAATTGTGAAGGGTGACCCATAATGTGAGGTGTTTGTTAGCATCAAACTCTGCTCCAACAACTTATATAACTACTTCTTCACTTCTTTTCTTCTAGAATAGACTACTATACAACTCAATATTTAGAAATGGGGAGTCTAGAAATATTTGTATTTCGTGCTCCACATCCCTATTGGGTGGTATCCCTTTAGGATCCTAGAACACTCCTCTGTATTCATGTAGAAAATCTTCCAACTGATGTTTTTTTTGTTTAGTACACCCCTCCAGGGATGCCTTTACTCTTATTGACTCATCGTCAGATTTGTTTCTCTTAACAAAAGTAAAACATATTTCTTGGTAGAACTGATGAATTCCTTAGCATAATTGGCACTTACTAGTGAAATTTTTTATTTTCCTTTGTGCACATTGGTGATGAAAGATTTTCCATCCTTGATGAGGTAGTACCAGTTGGATGTTTGCATGAAGATAGAATCCCTAATATAGATGTAGGGGCTTCCAAAGACTACTTTTCATACATCCAATGGTACTTTGTCTAAATATACTTCATCTATAAGATCAACACTTACAACAAATTTAGTCTTGCACTACTTTTTTACCTTGATCTGTGAAGTCTTGTTTACCCAACCCAATGGATAAGGACTAGGATGATCATGAACCTCTAATCCAGCCTTGTTGACTAAACCCATTGCTATGATATTAGCCTGTGAACCAAAGTCAAAAAGAGCATCTATCTTGGTCTTATTGACCTAAATCTTGATGTGGAAGAGATTGGTCATCTCCTTCTCTTCCTGCCGATGAAGGCTACTAATATTCACCTCCTTCTTCATAAATGTGCAAAAAATATTTTCATCCACATGAGAGCTACTTTCAACCCGATTTATCGAATATATGGTCAGTTTTGGATGTAGTTTCCAACACTTTTCCTCAGTGTGGCCATCAATGTTGCAATGATTGTAATGGTTTCTAGGATATTTGCACTGATGTGTAGAAACTTTTGTATTCTTATGTTTTTCCCATTTCCATTTCTTCTTCCCCTCATTGGAGGTTACTTGGTGCTATTTTTTCTTGGAACTGCTTGGCTTCCCTATCTTTTGGCCTATGTTTTTTAGTTACTGTGCCTATACACATTCCTCATCCATTGTCCTTGGATTGAAGAGAATAACTTTCTTTCTTAGATGATTTTGTAACCCCCCCAAATACTTTAGGATTGCATCTAGGTTCGTGGGAGAGATACACAACATGATGGCCATGTTTCAAAACTCAGTGGTGTGCTCCTGTATACTCTATCCTTTCCCCTTCCTAAAGTATTGGCATCAGATCCATTGGTCCTCTATATACTTGATAGGGAATAGTTGGGACTTGATGAGGTTTTTGAAATCCTCCCACTTAGTTGTTGGTGGATCACCRTCTAGCCTAAGTGTTTTCGTATGTCTCTCCCACCCGGTTAAAGCATGGCCCTYTAACTTCAATCTAGAAAATGAAATATTTTTCTCTTCCTATATATGGTGAACACTAAAATAAACTTCTAGTTGTTGAAACCAATTATTCAGTTTTAATGGATCGATCTCACCTTGGTATGGATTTAAGTCCACTTTTGCTTCCATATTGAATATGGATTATGAAGGGTTAACGACACTCAAACTCGAATACTCTTTATTGGGTTCTTTCTACGACTCCTTTCCTAGGTCTTCCTAATCTCTTGATTTCCTCTCTGATATAATATTTGATTTAGATTCTGCATCATCTCCAAATGATCCGAGATTGCTTGTTAGAGCTACCATGAGAAGGTTCATATCGTGGTTGATATGGACGACCTATGCTTACAACCTCTCAAATATCTCTTMTGTTGAATCTTGAGGGTTCTTATGAACATACTCGTTTTYCATAGCTAGGGTTCTACAAATTTATTCTTAAACTAATTCTTAGATCCCTACAACTTTCCAAAAATACCCCAAGAAAACCTGCTATGATACCAATATGATCTATAAACGATCATGGATATTCCACTGGAACAGTTCGACACAACATATCTGATAAACAAAACCAAAATATACTCTATGAAGGTTAAATTCCTTTAGATTCTAGAATATTTAGTTACTCATTTTCTTATTATGCATGAAATAGAAAAAATGTAGAAAATAGAGAAAAATTAAATACAATCACACACCATCCATAAAATAATGCAAATATTTTCTTTGGGAAGCCCTTACGAGAAAAAACCCAACTAGAAGGTGAGGCTTCTTTTCTCTCTTTTCTTTGGTATGGAAATAATGCAAGTACAAATGAGAAACCACTCTCTATGGATTTACCTGAGAGTTGTGGTCTATTATGCTTCTACAGAACATTAACCCTCTTTGTTATGTTCACTAAATTTCCACTCCCAATTGTTCTTCTTTGCTATGGAGCAAAATAAAATAACATAGAATGAAACCCCTTCCCCTCATAGCATTCTGATACATGGTCCAATAGCCGTCTAGAGTTGATGATTTGACTTCCTCAACCTTCAATTGTGATAATGTTTTGGACCTTATAGAATATTCTTGAAAGTCCTCACATGGCTAGACCCATATGCATGATTAACAAGGGATGGAATGACATCCTATTGTACCATGGTGTGTTAGGTATGTGTTATATTATTTGAACAACTAGACCTAATGTCTGCATTGGATTGGGCACGAGAGAGAGGTGTTAAGGGGGGTTCGGGGGAAGCACCCCTGAAAATCGTTGTTGGTGTTTTTTGCATTTGTTTTTAGCAATTTGTTGGTACATGGTTTTCTAATTATGGGTAAGGAATTAGGGTTGTTGACTAATCCTGGTCAATGGATTAGGGANGAGAGAGAGAGAGAGAGAGAGAGAGAGAGATTGTAAATAGTGAATACATATAATGAATTAAATATTAGATTTTCAGCTCTAAAACATGTTGTTAGTTTTCCCGGTTTGGGTTTCCAAGGTAAAATATCTATGTAATGTGTGTGTGTGTGTGTGTGTGTGTGTGTGTGTGTGTGTGTGTGTGTGTGTGCCATTCTGTCTTTTTAGTTTTTATTACAAATCAATTTTCAATAATTTATTGTACAAGGTTAAAATCTACATTTGGTATCATAATTATTATTGGTTTCAGGGGGATGCCTTTGTGGCTAAGGGTTTGTATCGAGTCTGTGAGAAACCTTGTTATAGTGACAGATCTACAATATCGATTCTTTAGGTGAAAATAAATGGCGAGCATTTTGAAATTAGAGATCAAGAAATTTAATGGGAAACATTTTGAGATATGGAAGCTAAATATGGAAGATTGGTTGGTGTAAAAATATCATTGGATCACTATGGATATATGTATTGCACCTACAAGAATGTCAGTAGAATACTGAACAAAGTATCTCTAGTTGTTTCATTTGATTTTGAAGTAGAATAAATGGATGTGAAGATAACATTCCTATTTGGGGATATGGAAGAAGAAATCTACATGAAGCAACTAGAAGGATTTGCAGTGAAGGGAAAGAAAGAGATGGTATGCAGGCTGAAAAAATACCTATACGGGTTAAAGCAATCACCGAGGATGTTGTATAAAAAAATTGATACTTGTATGCTGGATCTTGGCTTCATAAGGAGCAAAGCAGATCACTATGTATATTTAAAATTAATTGGTGATCATATTATTTATTTGGTCATGTATGTGGATGATATGTTGTTGATAAGAAATGACAAGGAGCTTATCCAAAATGTGAAAACCCATTTTTCCTCTCAATTTCACATGAAGCATCTTGGTGCTACAAATTTCATTTTGGGCATGGAAACTAAAAGAGATCGAGCAAAAAGGAAACTATGGTTAAATCATAGGAAATATGTCAAGACAATATTGTAGAGGTTTAATATGTAGGAATGTAAACTTGTCAAGGTTCCTATTCTTGTAGGTGTAAAGTTATATGTGGATCAGTGTCCCRAGACATAGGAAGAGCAAGAGGACATGTCCCATGTTATGTATGTGAGTGCGGTTGGAAGTTTGATGTATGAAATGGCATGTACTAGATCAGACATTGCACATGCAGTGGGAGTTTTGAGTAAGTATATGTCAAAACCAGGTAAGGAGCATTAGACAACAATAAATAGGGTTTCATGTATTTGTGTGGCACTACTAGTTATGGATTGTGCTAACAAGGGAGACTAGGATTGAATAAAGTGTTGGGCATACATGGATTTGTTGATGTAGAATGGGTTGGAGATATGGATCACAAAATATCTACAAGTGGGTATGTGTTTAACCTGTTTGGAGGATAAATCAGTTGGATGAGAGAAAGACAATCTATAGTGGCACTCTCAAATACATAAGCGGAATACATGGAAGGCACTCATGCAAGCAAGGAAGTAGTATGATTATAGATTTTTTTTAGACATTGGGTTGGTACAACAAGATGCAAGAATAGATTGTGACATTATAGTGCAATCTTCYTGGCGAAGAACCCAATTTATCATTTAAAGACAAAGCATATTGAATGTTCAATATCGCTTTGTGAGAGACAATGTTGAAGAAAATAAGGTGTTGCTTGTAGAATGTGGTGAGTACCTGCACAAGAGATCATCGGTTGACTATGGATAGCACTATACAACCAACTATGGGAGATATTGTACAACTATATAAATATTTCCGTTAAAATAAATATTATGCTTTCTATCAACAAAGGAAAAAATTAGTAAAACTGAGGTTTCCATGTATGAGTGACCTCCATCCTCCCCCATCCCTTAAATTCCCTTAACGATCAATCATATAGAGAGATAATTCCCTTAATGTTCACCCATGTTCGGTGCCATCAAAGAGTGAACATACATTGCTCCTTTCTAGGTTAAACTTCTCGACCTTCCCATGGAATATTGGACTAAGAAAAACATTTCAAAGTTAGGGAATGCGTTGGGTTCCTTTTTGGATGAAGATATGGAAACCTCAGTTAGACTATTCAACCTCAATTAAACTAATATGGTAAAAATTATGCTTTCTATGAACAAAGAAACAAATGTGATACACACATACTTTAGATGCACCAATTCAATAAATCATCGATGATAAAAAGAAAGATAAAAAAGACATGATAGTAAAACCTAAGAGGGTATAAATTAGTATGCTTATTTAAGTGACTAAAATTGTAATCTAGTTATTTAACCTTCCATGTAAATTGTAACTCTACAAAATTTTAGAGAAATGAGAATTATAATATAGATACCTTAGACATTGGAAATTACAACGATAATTCCCTTTTTTTGGTAGAGTGAGTGATATAATTCAAATAGATAAAAGATAAAGAGAGAATCCATAATTCTTGTTAGGGAAATATAGTTTACTTGGATTTGCATTATGATTTTTTTGGTAATAGTACTTTTATTTGCAAGAGTTATGGATTAGTATATATATCTTTAAGAATGGACCCTTTATAAACACAGAGGAATTGTTTCAATGCATTGATTTTGTGATAATAGATTCCATTGATTTGATCACTCATACAACATATGCCACCTATGAAATATGCCATAACAATCAAGTGGTTGGATTAATTTTGATAATGATAATAATGATATAATATAAAATAATAGGCATGCCAAATGTTTAGTGCATTGATTTAAGAAATGATACAAAGAAAATTGATTGAATGTGATTTCAACACTACTATAGTGGAAAATATCCAATGAAATGATTTCATTAACAATATTGTGCAAAACAATTTTAAAATTTAGACTATACTGTTGGTAAAGTGGATTTTAATTATAACTTGAAGTCCACTATTTTTTTCTTATTTGTCATTTCTTTCTTAATATATATAGATTAAAAACATTATATTCATTTGATCTAGATTATATTGAGAATGAAATGAAATACAAACAAAACTATAGAAGAGAACACACAAATACAATGCAAACCAACTTCTATTAATGAATAAAATAACATAATACTGTAGAACACAAACTGGCTAGATTGGTGGTAGCTTATGTATGAAGAGAAAGAGATGTCAAATACGCTCAATCGAAAAAATAATTACATCATACTCCATTGAATTCTCAAAGGGATTCCTTCACTTGAATTATATACGAGAGGGTGAAAGGAGAATCAATTTCCATGATGCATGTGTGATACACCTTGTTTACAAGATAGTGCGTTATTGAAGAATAACATGCTCCAAGTTTACAAAATGACATCTAGGCTTGTACATAAGACTCTTGTAATTATTGTCATTGACGTAAAATGATTAATTATTTCATTAACTCCATATTACATCATTAAAATACACACAACATTTCCAAGATATATATACTAAAAAAGGGGTGCATGTGAAAAAAGTTAAAAGTGAAATAGTGGTTTCAAAACCATGGGTTTGGGGTATTTTCCCATGGTATTGGGAATTAATTATTTAACTAAGCGACATGTACTTCATGAAGGGTTATGAAAAGGTATAAAAATAGAAGGCATTCAAAGAAAGTGTGTGTGTGAAAAATGGATTAGTAAATATTGAATTGTTAAATCAGTTTCATGTCATCTTCAAATTTCCATGATAAATTATTTTCTAGGACATATCAAACCTTGAAATTTGGAAGAGATGGAAGAGACATGTGGTTTTACATGTGATAAAAATTTGATATTTTGTTTCTATATACTTTCGAAGATATGCCATGTGGAATGTAGGGTTCCCGAATGCTTCTGAAATCAGTTCCAAACAGGTCATCTTGGCACTTTCACTATAACTTATTTTCTGGGATGTTTCAGAACTTGAAAATTTGCAGAGACAAAGGCGAGATATTAGTTTACATTTGGTACATATTTTAGATTTGTTTTTTTATATACTTTCGGGGATATTCCACGTGGAATTTAGGGTTACTGAATTCTCCCGAAATCAATTTCCAGTAGGCCAGATTGGAATTTTCAGTATAACTTATTTTCTGTGACTCTTCAGACTATGAAAATTTCAGATAATAGAGGAGACATACAAAATTACCTGAGGTAAAAATTTCAGAATCAGATTTTCAAAATTAGATACATGGAAAGTTGTACAAGTTCATTCTTGGGAAGAGGCCCAAAACAACAAGCTTTGAGAAACTTACCATTTGGAAATTAAACTTATGGTCAAACCTAGTAAAGGAAGAAGTAGTGAGAAGACCCGGTGAAGGAAAAAGAAGTGAGTATACCTATTGAAGGTAGAAGCAACAAGAAAACTTGGTGAAGAACGAAGTAGCAAGCAGACTTGGTGAAGGTTGGTGCGGGTCTCACAAAGATATTTGTTTGCAAAGATGTTGTTCCTGAGTTTATACTTTAAGGATCTAAAGTATACCGTCAAGGCATCCAAAAATATAGAGAAAACTAAGGATAAGAAAATAGTTATATGAAAAGGGATATTGTTGGTTCCTCGACTGTCTCTATCTAGCTTCCCAGTTTTCCTAGATACTAATGTCTCTTTCAATTACTGCCCATGAATGTTCTAACTCAACCCGGTTATTTGTTGTCTGTAAGATGGTGTTAAATAAATTTAAGGAAATGTGTGTTTGATTTGAT
>SNQJ01S0002836.1:121634-156012 GCA_010110895.2 Picea sitchensis
GCCACTGGATCTCACGGTTTGATACTCCATAACCTCCTTAGCTAGGTTATCTGATAGAATTTTGTTCCAGTTGAAGCTATAGCCTTCGGTTGCTTCATGTAAAAGGGGCACCCATTATGTAGGGAAATGGGTAGGAATTTTCTTCCCGAAAAGTATACATAACATCATAGCCACATAGACTATGTACTCATTCAATGAGGCTGTGGCATAAACGTTATGGGTATCGACCCTGAATTTTGCTAGGTGTCTCCACCAGTTTTTGATTATGTTGGGGTATGTTTGATCTGCCTCTGTGCATTCTTTCCTTTGAAATTCACTTACAAATTCTTTATTATAAATGTACTTAGAATTGGGAGATAGTTTGTACATTACTTGTATATGTTCCGGTCTGAAAGAACCGATGATGACCCCTTGTTTGTCCAAAATGCTTCTTGTCTGGACGTTTTTCCTCTCTAAAGCCCAACTGATCATATCGTTGTATGTCATGAGTCGTGGGTGCGTGGCTACTTTTTGAAGTTCGGCTCTGCTATGTCTCGGAGATTTTTTTCAGAATCATTGGGAAAATTCTTGATTTCGTAGTCCAAGGTTTCAAAAATTTGCCTCCATTGTTTGATAGAATCAATGGCATGCGGTGTAGTGTCAGAAACAATATCTCCTTCTGGGCTTGAGATTTCATCTACTTCTTCACTTTTCGTAGGTTCCTTTCTAGGTGCCATAATGTTTGTGTTTAGATTGAATTCCTGTCATAGAGAAAAAATGCATAAGTTTGCTGAATGCAATTCACTTCTGAGTCTAAACAATAAGAAAGAAATTCGAAAAAACCAAACCTTTATTAACCTTTAACTCTTCTTACGACAGACGTACTGAGACAGGACGTAAAACTTTAATGTTTTAATGAGGAAGATATGCCTAGAGATACGCAGTTAAGTTAAACATATATTTATTCGTCCATTACAGATATTACCATGTATCGGCGATTTCAAAATGGAGTTTCGAAAGGACTGCTTGCAACAAATCTCAAAATGTGAAACACGAAAAGTAGTTTAGTCATCATTAATCCCATTTTAAATTAACTTAATTTAGTTTTAGACTTTGTCAAAGAATCGTGATTTCGCATTTCAGAGTTTCGGGGATCCAATCTCCAAAAAAATGTCATAATCAAACCCCACATCGTGAAATCGCGATGGGATTAGTTTAGACACCAATTACTTGTATTAATGCTTTAATCAATCAAGATTAGTAATTATTTTTTTCTTTTTGGAAAATCGGGGATTGGGAGTTCAAGGGATGATGCTTTGAAAACACTTTGATACAAGGAAACCTGAATTGCGAAAGATTAATAAAAAAAAAATTATGTTTAAGAGTTTAATTGATCACGATGTAAGGTTACTTTGTGGAAAGCACGTCGAAACTTATAATACCCATTTTTTATTTTTTTTTATTACTTTAATATGAAGCCTTTTCAGGATTTTGGCACCGAGACTCTGGATTTGTTAGTTACAAAATCATGCTTTGTGAAAGGCCGAATCCCGAAACCCAAAAAATTGGAAGATTTTTTACTCTTTTTTAGGACTAAGGGGGGCTCCATGACTAGGAAAAAACAAATCTCCAGGTTTAAAGGGTAAAAATTAAACTTCGTATCAACATTCGGCTCCATCTAGGGATCTCATTTCCTTGTGGGACAATAAGAACATGTAGACCAAGTGCCTTCATTGGGTAAATGGGGTCAATAATTCAACTTTGAGAAACAAACCAGGGGAAAAATCGAAACAAGAGTTTAGGATCTCTACATTTGATTTTGAAAAGTCTTCAAAAATAAAACATCTGATTTTCTCGAGTTAGGTTCTCAATAGATTTCCTTTTCTGAAACTAACCTCAGATCTGTGTAAGATAATCAAAACCAAATTAACCGTTCTAACAGGTTTCACCTGATTCCTTTTGCATCAAGGTAAAGTGATTTCAATGTGTCAAATTAGGGGATCCCAGAAACCTATAATGTGAATCTAGCTAAAAGAAGAAAAGTTACTAGAAAATCTTGTAATTCATGTACAACAACCTTATCAGATATAAAGATATTGCTTCACTTCTAGCGAGCCTGTTCAGTACCCCGATGAAGTTATCAGACTTCCCATATTGAATTTCCTTTCACCACTTCATTGTTTTCTAGCATTTAAATGTTGAGATGAGGGAAATCAATATAATGAATTTCCTTTCTTCATCTCTCTGGACTAGATGGGGGCAATCAAAATTGAATTTCCTTTCACCATCTGTCTATATATATTTTCTTTTAATATGAAGTGGGGTAAATCAACCAGTATGTAATATACTTGGGAAGATATCTACTTGAACTTTTTAACAACAGAGGCCTGTTGACTCACTTAAATAGCTCTAGACTAATCTTCTCTCTTGCCTTCAAACATCATCAGCTTTAGGAAAATTCTTGAGGGAAGCTTCTTGACATATTTTTAAGGATTTTCCTTGAGAAAAACCAATCAATTTATTCTTGTTAGGAAGGCTAACAAGGTTAGGATTAACCTAGACATACTTCTAGTTTATCCAAAGTTAAAGAACTATAAACTCAACCTATTCTCGTTTTTGAAGGTTTGTTTGAGAATTTTTAGAACCAAAGTGAGACCTTTCTTTTCTCAAGGAACTTATGATAAAACATCCAAGGTCATGCGAGAAGTGAGCCTTATCATGACTAAAGGGAAAGTAAAGGGATTCAGAAAAACTTCCGCACACACGACCACTCTTAAAGATTTTCTTAGTTAGTTCTTAAAACTTTTCCTTAAGTCCCCCTTTCTTTTTCACTTTCTTATTTTGAAAATTTCAGTGATAACATTAGCATCAATTGAACTAATTATTTATTCATTTGTATCTCTTAGGGTAATTTAGCTTGAATTTTCAGAGCAGAATCTCATACCTTGGTAACTCCTAGCTTGTCGGCCAAAAGGCTATTAATTTATTACCTTTTTCATTGGAAGACATTTAATACACTTATCTGTGCATGTCACCTTTTTAGCATCTCTAGTCTCTTGGTTGGTAAACAACTTTCCTGCGTAATAAATTAGCATACTAACTATCAGGAAATCTCATGAATCAAATTATTATTTTTTTGAATGGAAAAACTTACCGAAGGAAATGAAACTATAAAATAAGCATGAAAACAAACCAGTATGTACAATGAGAGTTCAGAAACACATTACTGCATGAAGTGTTTAAGGTGTTCCCCATTTATAGGGGCGTTGAGAATGTCTCCCTCGATATTTTCTAATAAAAAATATTTTTTTCCCTCAGAAACCGAAATCTTATATGGGCCGGACCAGATTGGATCAAACTTGCCATGTTTACTAGTGTCTTTTCTCCTGGCTTCCCATTTCAGGACCAGATCGCTAGGGAGGAAATCTCTATCTTTAGCTTTTCGATCGAATAAGGCCTTCATGTTATCCCGATATCTCTGTAACCTTTCATTTACTTCGGCCCAATTTTGTTGAACTTCCACCAACTGGTTTATTCTCTTGGTAACGTCGTTGGGTTCTTCATTTGAATCTTTCCATAGTTTCATTACGTGAAGAGCAAGATTTATTGGTAAAATGACGTCGGTTCCATATACCAACTGAAAAGGGGAAATCCCAATTGATCTTTTGGTACTTATCCTGTTAGTCCATAGAGCATATTTTAAATGGATATTCCATGCTTTCTTATTTTCAGTCAAAACCTTTTTTATCACAACAATTAGACTTTTATTAGACGATTTAGCTAGACCGTTACCCTACGGATAGTAAGATGTGGAGTACGTACTAATATGATGTTGTATTTTTGGCATAATCTTACCATAGCCATTGAATTAAATGCTTGGGCATTATCAATGACTATCTTTCGGGGACAACCAAACCTGGATAAAATATTTTCTTCTAGGAAACTGATTACTAATGAGTCAGTTGAATTTCTTGTGGGAATAGCTTCTACCCATTTAGTGAAGTAGTATGTAGAAGTTAGAATCCACTTGTGTTGTGTGCTGGAGTGTGGATGAATTTCTCCAATGAAATCAAGGCCCCATTACTGAAATGGAGCTTCAGTTTTAACCGGAACTAAAGTTAAAGCTGGGACTTTCTGTTTACCTGTAAACAACTGACAAGGAGTACAAGTTAGGACTTTAGTGTTTACATCTATGAATAATTTAGGTCAGTAATACCCGACTCTTAATATTTTATAAGGCATTGCCTGCCAAGCATGGTGTCCTCCGCACACTCCCACATGGAATTCATCTATAACCCTTTTTGTTTCAGCCTCGACTAAGAAGCTTAGCAAGAAACCCAGGGGGTCTTTCTAATACAATTTACCATCTATGATACAATATTTTACAGTGTCTAACTTCAATGTCCTAGTTTTAGATGGGGTTAACTCACTGGGACATTGAAGGGTCAATAGGTAAGAAATGATATCGTGATACCATACTGAAGTAGAGAACTTGTATTGAATCTCAGTTGTGGGTGCAGTGACGTCAAGCTAGTCTATTTCTAGAAAACCCTCATCCTCTTGCAACTGATTTATCCCAAGTGCTTTTAGATTTGATTCGGCTAGCAATTTGGCCAAACCCTGACCTTTGATAATTTTAGTTGGTTTGACTTCTAGGTCGAACTCCTGAATTTTAGCCAGCCACCTGCCTCTTCTTCCATCGTTGTTTGGATGCACCAATATATCTTTAACAGAACTTGAAGGCACATAAGAAATGATCTTTGAGTGCAATACGTAGGTTCTGAAAGCCTTGAGAGATTTTACCATTGCATAAGCTTGTTTTTCCAATATGTCATATTTCAKCTCAACGTATCTAAGACTTCTACTAAAAAATGAAATAGGCCGCTCAAAACCTTCATCATTTTTCTGTAACAATACAACTGCRATTGTATGTTYAGAAGCAAAATAAAAAATCAAGAACTCTTTTGTGTAAACTGGGCTTGCCWGGACTGGTGCTTCGCTTATTACTTTTTTGATATGTTGAAATGACGYTTTGGCTTCATTTGTCCACTTCACCTCATTGTTCCTTTTAAGCATATMTGTAATCAATTTTACAATTTCGGCAAAGTTGGGGATGAATGTTCTCAAGAAGTTTATTTTTCCTAGAAAAGRCTGAATTTCTTTTATGTTTCTAGGAATATTTATGGTATCTATCATCTTGACCATTTTGGGATCAATTTTGATTCCATCTCTAGACACGATATGACCCAAGAGTTTACCTTCTTGCATTGTGAAATGGGATTTCTTAGGATTAAGTGACAAACCAAATTTGCGACATTTCTCAAACGTTTTTTTGAGATGTGTTAGATGTTTTGCATCAGATTTAGAGAAACCAGTCAAGTCATCAAGTTAGATAACGACAAACTTATCTCTTTCACCCACGAAAGTGATATCCATGACTCGTTGGAAAGTTTCCCTTGCATTCATTAAACCAAACGACATTTTATCGTACATAAAGGTACCCCAGGGGGTAGTGAATGTAGTTTTTTTCTTTTTCATCTTGATGTACTGCAATTTGATTGTAACCTGAAAAACCATCAATCGTAGATATTCTGTTAGATCCAACTACTTTTTCTAAAACATGGTCCATCTTAGGTAATGGACAACTGTCCTTGAGTGATGATCGATTCAGGTTTCTAAAATCTACACACAACCTAATCTCACCATTTTTCTTTCTCACTGGGACTAAATTGGCTACCCACTCAGAGTATCTCAATGGGACAATAATTTTAGTGTCCAAGATTTTTTTGACTTCTTTTTCTATTACCGGTAGTAGGATAGGGTTAATCTGTCTGAGTTTTTGCTTGAAAGGTTTGACACCTGGTTTCAGAGGAATTTTGTGTTCCATTATAGTAGTGTCATAAGTTCTCAATTATTCATAAGGCCAAGAGAAAAAGTCTTTATATTGTCTAAGAAACTCAATATACTTACTTTTTATTCCGGGAGACAGATATTTGGACAATTTCACCAACCTAGGTTTTTATTTGGTACCAATAATGCAATCCTCAACCTCCTTTGGCTGAGGCTGTAAGGTAGACTTCAAAGGGATGTCATCATGATTAAATATCCTTTCTAAGGGAATCAAACCCTTAGGTATCTGATTATTTTTTAAAATAAGCATCCGGTGGTTAGCGATTTTATCTTGAAACTCTTGGGGGTCTTTGCCCTCTTGCATGATCCAAATAGGGTCATTCTGGTTTTCTTGGTCGACATCTGTTTCGGCAAAGTCATCTATTGTCTCTAAAAATTTTCAGAGTTGTTCATTGTCCTCAAAAACTTGCCAATGTTGTATGTTATTTGGTATGGAAGGCCTATGTCTCATTAGTATATGGTATTTTAATTTGAAAGCAGTGGGAGGTGTGAACGTTGAAGCTGCTTGGCTAACGCATCCGCCTGTTGATTTTCTGCTCTTGGAACATAATGAACATTAACAGAGGAGAAAAAAAAATCGATCAGATCCAAAACATAGTTCCTATAAGATCTTAACCTAGGGTGTTTGGCCTGGTATTGACGATTTACCTGTTTCACAATTAGCTCTGCATCGCCAAAGACTTCCAAGTTTTTTATTTTCATTCTCCTTGCATATTCCAATCCTAACACTAGGGCTTCATACTCGCATACATTGTTAGTTTGGTCAGTGTTCCACTGTAATCTATAAGAGAAAGGGATAACGAATTTGTCATCATGTGCCACAAAAAACCACCCCAGCTCTGGCCCCAAAATAAGATGAGGCACCATCAAAAAACATCTTCCAAACACCAGTGCTATATACATCCTAATTTACTTTCTCTTTTTCTTATTTATTTTCTGTACAACTTTCCTCTATACATATATCAATATTGTCATCGATAGATAAAATACAATTGCCTAAATCTTGATCAGCAATATAAATAGGGTAGTTGTTTTGGTTATGTGGGTCACTTACTGTGAATGATAACATGGTTTCTCTGTACAAACACGTGAACTGTCCTCCAAAGATCGGGATCGTGGCATACGTCATGTCGAGTTGGAGGGATCCTCCAATATTAGTGCCCCAAGACTTGGATAAGAGCATATCGTAATTTGGGCGTATATCAGCGACGACCACATCCATTAGAATGCCTTTCACAGGTATCTTTGCAAGATTAATGACTAAATATTTTATCATTCCTATACACTTTACTTTTCTTGAATCAGATGAATATAAATCTCCATAAGGTATGGTGATTTAAAGACCAAGTCTTTCCATAATGGATTTAGGCATTACATTGTGAGAGGCTCCAAAATCTAACATACAATTATGGAGTAAGTGATCATGCACAGTCAGAGTGATATAGAAAGGGGCGACGATGTCTTTGGCACCTTTGAAATGTGGGCCAAAATTTATGTTAGGCTTGTCATATTCTAAATTTATAACATCGGCCTGACTTTCCTTCTCTGAAAAACTAATCATTTTAGCAATCTATTTTCTGTAATTGGAATTTTTGTCAGTTCTATAAGGGGTATAGGGATTTTGATTTTATTTATTTCATTTTCCATATTAAAACTTCCTATGGTTTTGTCTATCTCTATGGTTTGGACTTCTAGCCCCTTCTTGTCATCTTTCTTTTGTAGTGAGGTTTTAGTTTCAATTACAGGGACCTCCATTTTCTACGCGTTTACGACTGATGTTTCTGTTGGCTTTGTCTTGGTGGGCTGTGTGTTAGTGGTCTTAGTTCTTATAGTTTGTTTTTCAACACTTTTTGAAACTGACTCATCTGTTTCACCCCTCAGAAAAATATTGTTCACTGTGGGAGTTGCGAGGCTCTTGTTTCTAGGCCTTAGATTGTACTTTTGGTGGAGTTCGGCCATTATATCGTCTGCAATTTCCTGATAGGTTGAATCTTCAATAATACCATTGTTTTTGTTATTTTGGGATCTATCTTTTGTAGTTGCAGATTTTTCATAATCTTGCCTCGTTAAAAAATGTTGTAGGCAGTCGTCACCAAGATTATTAATGTCTTCTTCTAATTCCTCAAAATCATCCACATCTTCTCCTCCTATAAAGTTTTCGCCTTTAAAGGGGGTTTGGATTTTTTGATCCTCATTCTTAATCTGTCTTGGTGGATTTTGAGGGTTGGGATTCTTTCTAAAATCCTTTCTGGGAAAATGCTCATTCTTCGCTTGATCTAGTTCCATTCTTGAGATCTTATTTTATATCTCTTTGATTATTCTCGCCATTTCATCCATTTTTTCTTCTGAAGATCTTCCAGATCTAGATGACCCCCCTTGATATCTATATCTTATGGTTTCTTTATTTCCAGTTTCAATTTTGGTTTTCAAGTTTCCTGATGCCATCATGTTTGAATCAATTTATAAGGAATCATCTTGCATCTTGGTGAGGTCTATCGATCTCCTCTCCCTCAATAACAAGGAGAAATCAGGGTCAAAAGCTCCAATGAAGGTTACTTTCACTGCAGGTTGGGAGGGTTTGACCTCATCTGGAATCTTATTATACAATTTATTGAACCTCTGGGTGAAATAGAGGACTGATTAAAAGTGTTTCTTTCTTAGAGCCCCAAATCCAGTTAGATAATAGAGATGGTCTTTCCTTTCCCCCTACTGTCTAATAAAAGCATTTTCAAGTTCCTCATATGACGGTATAGATCCTGCTGCTAGGCCTTGGAACCGGGTTCTTACTTTTCCTTCAAAAGTATGAACCAAGAGTCTCGAATAGACATCTTCATGTCCGAGTCCAAGGATGTCGGTGAATTGGTCAAATAAATTGATTTGTTATGCCGCTGTCAAATCACCCTCTCCTGTGAATTTCAGAAGATTATTCATGTAGTTTTTAGGTAAGTCATGGAGGGGGACTGGGAGGACCAGAGGATCATATCTAGCAGCCACCTTTGCAAAGATTCTTGGGGGTGGTACTTGGCTACCTACTCCACCTCCAGCAACAGCGCCTCCTCCGACCATAGTCATTGATTATTTAGAGTTTGTTGCTTGGAGAATATGAGGAAGGATTTCAGGAAAATGGTTATTAAGGGACAGGAAACTTGAGGAAGGGGAACTAGGGAAAAGTTGACTAGTTTCTTCAGACTCACAGGGTGAATATAAGGGAGAGTCAACAGGAACCGTGTCAAGAAAAATAGGATGACCATAGGAGTTATGAGGGATAGGAAAATGAACTTCGTGAAGTGAAGAAGTGTCTATTGAAGTGGGAAGTGATGCAGATATTTTACCTCTATTGGTGAAAGAAGCGATTGGGAAAATTTCAATTTTAAAATCAGGCGAGACCAAACTAGGATCAAGGGTTGTTATCTTATTGGTAGGTAACCCCCCACAAAAAGGTGGGGTATTCGATCCTTCAAAAAGACCCCTAGTGTCCGACTCTGTAATTTTAGTCTGATAAAACTTATTTGTTGATGATAGAGTCTGTTTAAGATATCTTCTTGATTTTAAAATTTTTTATGGATCGGGAAAAGGCGAATTCTGTTTGTCGTCTGGGTTTTTCCTGGTATTCTTTCAGTTAAAATCTAGTCTATTTATCATGGAGTCGCCAAGTGAAAGATAAAAGTAGCATTATAAGGTTTTCAATCTTTGTTCACTATCAAAGATAGAAAGTGTCAATGTCGTTCTTCCCAGGGAAAAAGCTTTGTTTCTTCGTTCCCTGGAAACAACGCCAAAAAGATGTTGTTCCTGAGTTTATACTTTAAGTCTCTAAAGTATACCATCAAGGCATCTAAAAAGATAGAGAAAACTAAGGATAAGAAAACAGTTATACGAAAAGGGCTATGGCTGGATCCTTAACTGTCTCTGTCTAGCTTCCCAGATTTCCTGGATACTAATGTCTCTTTCAATTACTGCCCATGAATGTTCTAAATCAACCCATTTATTTGTTGTATGTAAGATGGTGTTAAATCAATTTAAGGCAATGCTCGTTTGTTCTGATAATCCAAGCTCGATATTAGGTTGTCTTGTAACTGGAACAGTCATGAGGGATAAAGACTAAAAGGATAACTTCTTGTGTTTTCTTTTAGGGGTTAGCTATTTCTACTTCAAAACATGTAAGAAGAACTCTAAAACCTTGAATTAATAGTATGATGAAACTAATGGTCGTTTTTGGTATCTGAGTTAAATTTCGAAAAGGGAATATGCATGAAATGAAAAGAAAACATAAAGCTATTGAACAAGGTGAGACACCAATTAAAGAGGAATCTCACTTTGTGACGGAGGAAGAAAATAGTTAGGAAGAACTGTTAGGAAGAACTCTCAATGAAGCATATGAGATTGGAATCTAAAAAATTTACAGGTCTTGTATCTATTGATAGCTGATATAGAGGAAAAGTTGTAAACAATTAAATTACAAGAATAAATAATCACCACAGTAGAGATTGTACTAAATTGTAGTTAAGCATTCATTAAAGAGATATATGAAAAATATGAAACAACAGAGAAGCACATAACTCAAACTTGACCAAATCGGGAATCTTCAATCTGTATTTGTATTAATTCAAAAAGTATCTTCAAATTATTCTTTACAATGCACCCAGAAAAAGCCCTCTTTCAGTCTCCTGAAATTATACTTATACCAGATCAACTATACATTGATGGTTGATGATCTCCTAACTCCTAGGGGCAAACAGTTACAAAAATGAAAACCTCAACCGTTTGCATGATCATATTTTATTCTCCTATCATTTCGATAATATAAGTTTTCAAAATGATACTTCATTGTTTTATTGTAGTGTCTCCTTCTTTCAACCCAATACATTCAATACATTTTTCAAGAAAGTGTACAAATTTTTTGGGAGGCTCTAGAAAATCCTTTGCTTCGAATAGATAAATTTTTCTCTAAATTTTTGGAAGCCGGTCTTCGATCCCCTTACCAACAAACTTAATCGATTGAAATTTTAAGTTTGGCTTCACTAGCCACCTGTCTATTAGGGTAACATCCGTTTCCTTTAACTGTGAAATTTCCATTTGAATTTCATTCAAACCCTCTTTGAAATTCAACTGGTGTCTTACAATGTTTATCTATCCTAATTGCCCAGTGCAATTGTCTCTTCCAATACCTAATGATTCCTTGTCCAACAAATCAAATATTCTTTCACAATTGTCTTTGATTTCTTTAAAAATAATATTATCAAGAGCATTGATTACTTCCTGAAAATAATTATGAATAACGTCTACTTGGGAGATTACTCTCTATTGCTCGGATTCTATCTTCACACGTATTTCTAGTGACTGGTCCTGAAAAAATTTCAAATCTATAACCTGGCATTTTATTGAATTCAATTTAGCTTGTAGTTGTCTTACCAATTCTTCTCGCCGAATAACCTGTATTTGGCTAGTCTGCATCTTCTCGTTCATCTCGTCTAGACTTGACTTAAGTGATTTAATTTCTTTCTTGTCAGTAGCTCTAGCCTGCTCTAGACCTTTATTTATTTCTTAATCTTTTAGTTGGTTTTGCAACTGGACTATCCTCTGGTTACTCTGTTTCAACCTTGTTCTCATATTGTCAACAGTGAATACATTTGTTGTTTCCAGAGCCCCCATGGAGCTTGCAACCTCTGTAGCGAAATATCCCTCTTCCAAGTTTTTCCCATCTACCATCACCATGTGTTTCTTTACCATACCACCTTCTCTCATATACATCTCTTGCTTTACTACAACCTTCCTCTTTTTATTGAAGAAGTAATCAGAGTGAGGTATTCGTCTCTAGAGATAGGGTCGAGGTCACTAGCATATATGACTTCTATCTAAGGGAACCCAAAAGTAGACTGTAAAGGGGTCAAGGAAGTGATGGGATTATCCAACTCTGTGGATTTTATTTCCCCTACTGTCTTGGGGGTATCAACATGAATAGTAGATGATGAGGGGGGGGGTAGATTGACTGGACTTGGGAGGTGTCCCAGACTTTCTTTCTATTTCTGCTCCTGGATTCTCTATCTGTGGGACTTACTTGTTTTTTGAAGATCCTTCTGCCCCCTGTGGGTTTTCCTCGGTGTCTTCTTTATCCTGTGATTTATGTCTGAATCCTAGGGGGATGTTTTCTTGTTCTGGAGGAGATGTTGTTACCTCGCCCTGCAATACCTTGATAAAACTGCTTCGTATGTGTCTCTGGAAGGTTAGAAGACCAGTTTGCAAGTCGGATGATAACATCTGTACCCTGTCTAAAACCTCTTCATAGGTTTTGACCCCTTTGAAAATGTCATCACAAGGGGATTCCTCATGTTCAAATGCTTTCATGCCATAGTGAGCCATGTGGCTTCCCACTGTTTGATAAGGGTTGTGTTTATTATGTTCGAGATTCACCAACTTGACCTCCTCTAGAGATGCAACTTCAACTTTGGAATGACCTAGGTTGAGTAGCGAAAACCTTCCAATTTGTATGGGAAAGACTGGCCAAAACTTCTTTTGAGCTGTCTTCAGCTCTATCCCAATACCGCCTGTTATTATTTGATGAGATACCTCCCTGCACACCAGTTTGTCAGGGAGTAATTTCGGAAGTGCATGAGGGGGGATAGAACATATGAAAACCCTGATATAGGAGAAATTCTCCTCAATAAGCCAATTGGTGAACACCTTGAAGTTTCCTATGAACGACTCTGAAATACAGGGGGGGTGCACAACCATACACAATTTGATGCACTGGTATCACCATGAAATGAAAAATTTCATAAAAAGAATCCTTATCATTTTATTCCCATAGCTTAGAATGATATTCATGAATCGGTTTAGTGCAGGTTGGGTTCGAACTCCAATTCATCAAAGGGAAAGGAGTCGTGAAACATATAGCATCCATGATGTATGCCAACATGTAAAAGGCTACTGGACGGCCATTGGATCTCACGGTTTGATACTCCATAACCTCCTTAGCTAGGTTATCTGATAGAATTTTGTTCCAGTTGAAGCTATAGCCTTCGGCTGCTTCATGTAAAAGGGACACCCATTCTGCAAGGAAATGGGTAGGACTTTTCTTCCCAAAAAGTCTACATAACATCATAGCCACATAGACCATGTACTCATTCAATGAGGCTGTGGCATAAACRTTATGGGTATCGGCCCTTAATTTTACTSGGTCTCTCCACCAGTCTTTGATTATGCTGGGGTATGTTTGATCTTCCTCTGTGCATTCTTTCCTTTGAAATTCACTTACAAATTCTTTATTATAAATTTACTTAGAATTGGGAGACAGTTTGTACATTACTTGTATATGTTCTGGTCTGAAAGAACCGATGAAAACCCCTTGGTTGTCCAAAATGCTTCTTGTATGCACGTCTATCCTCTCTAAAGCCCAACTGATCATATCGATGTATGTCATGAGTCATGGGCGCGTGGCTACTTTGTGAAGTTCGGACTCTGCTATGTACCAGAGTTTGTTTTCAGAATCATTGGGAAAATTCTTGATTTCGTAGTCCAAGGTTTCAAAAATTTGCCTCCATGATTTGATAGAATCAATGGCATGCGGTGTAGTATCAGACACGATATCTCCTTTTGGGCTTGAGCTTTCAGCTGCTTCTTCACTTTTCTTAGGTTCCTTTCTAGGTGCCATAATGTTCATGTTTAGAATGAATTCCTGTCGCAGAGAAAAAATGCGTAAGTTTGTTGAATGCAATTCACTTTTGAGTCTAAACAATAAGAATGAAATTCGAAAAAACCAAACCTTTATTAACCTTTAACTCTTCTTACAAAGGACGTACTGAGACAGGTAGTAAAAATTTAATGTTTTAATAAGGAAGATATGCCCAGAGATATGCAGTTAAGTTAAAAATATCTCTATTTGTTCATTACAGATATTACCGTGTATCAACGATTTCAAACTGGAGTTTCGAAAGGACTGCTTGCAACAAATCCCGAAATGTGAAACGTGAAAAGTAGTTTAGTCATCATTAATCTCGTTTTAAATGAACTTAATTTAGTTTTAGACTTTGTTAAAGAATCATGATTTCACATTTGGGAGTTTCAGGGATCCAACCTCCAAAAAATATGTCATAAGCAAACCCCGAATCGCGAAATCACGATGGGATTAGTTTAGACGCCAATTACTTGTATTAATACTTTAATCAATCAAGATTAGTAATTAATTTCTTCTGTTCGGAAAATTGGGGATCGAGAGTTCAAGGGCCGATGCTTTGAAAACACTTTGATACAAGGAAACCTAAATCGCGAAAGATTAATAAATTATTTTTTTGTGTTTAAGAGTTTAATTGATCACGATTTAAGGTTACTTTGTGGAAAGCGCGTCGAAACTTATAACACCCATTTTTTTTGATTACTTTAATATGAAGCCTTTTCTGGATTTCGACACCAAGACTCTATAGTTGTTAGTTACAAAATCATGCTTTGTGAAAGTTTGAATCTCGAAACCCGAAAAATCGAAAGATTTTTTACTCTTTTTTAGGACTAAGGGCGGCTCCATGACTAGGAAAAAGCAAAGCTTCAGGTTTAAAGGGTAAAAATTAAAATTCATATCAACAATACTAAGTTGGTTCTTAGTGGTGGGGATTGGTGTCTCCAATAGATTGGTTGTATGAATATTTTAAGAGTGGGTTGGTACCACTCAAACAAATATATGGGCGTCTCTTTCTAATTGATGCTTAGAGGTGGGGATTGGTGTCTATGAATATCTGTAAGAGTAGGTTGGTGCCTACCTAGATTTGTACCAGTGGGGATTGATGTGTTCAGTAGGTTGGTGCCTACAAATATTTGTAATAGTAGTTTGGTTCCTACAAATAATTATAAAGACAATGTTTTTGGTTTTCTCCCAAAAGGGTTTCCGCTTAAATATTGTTTTCCATGTTTTACAATTTATAGATCTCATATGTGATTGTTTTCTTATGGTTGATGAAAGTTTGAAAGTGAAAAAAATTATCTTATACTAATTCACCCCCCCTCTCAGTATAAGTGCGTGCTCAATAATTGGTATCAGAGAAGGTTCCTTCGAAAACAAAATAACTAACAAAAGGCAGATCTTGGGAGCACACATGGATGGTCAGGAAGGTTTCTCTACAAACATAGCTCCATTGTTTGACATAACAAACTATGCATTATGGAGCATAAGGATGTGAACATATATAGTGGACCTTGGGTATGATATTTGGAAATTATTCATGAATGGTTATACAACCCCATCAACTCCACCAACAAATGTGACCTGGAATAATCCTAGTGAACGTAATGTCAAAGACATGAATTCCATATTGTGTGATCTATTAGAATTCGATTTTGACAAGGTGATGCATTATGGATCGACAAAAGAAATTTGGGACAAGATTAAAAATATCTATGAAAGTGATGACAAGGTTAAGAAGGAAAATCTCCAAACTCATAAAAGATAGTTCGAGAGTCTGAAAATGAAAGATGAAGAGAATTGTCTAGTCTATCTTCTCTGTGTGGATGAAATTGTCAACACCATCAGAGTTCTTAGCGAAAAGGTTGAAGAAACGATGATTGTACAAAATGTGTTAAGGTTACTCCCCTCAATATTTGATGTCGAAGTAACCTCCATTGAACAAATGAAGAATCTTGATTCATTAACAATGGATGAATTGCATGGGATCCTCACGACATATGAAATGAGGATAGAGAAAGAAAATACATCTTGGAAAGAAGCATCATTCAAAGCCTAAAMAATGACCAAAAACGAATGGAATGAATCAAGTGATAGCTCTGGAAATGAATCAGATGCAACAAAATCCCAWTTTGTGAGGAAACCCAAGAAAGGATCTGAAAAATATAAAGGTAAGATTCCCTTTAAGAACTTTAATTGTGGAAAAGTAGGACACTTTTCTAATAAGTGTCCATATGAAAAGCATGAAATTAGTTATGATTCGAGAAGACTATAATGTAAAGAAAGGGAGAAAACATCATCAACACAAAAACAACCACAAACAAGAAAAGCATGAAAAGAAGAAGAAATCTTATAAGTAGAAGAAGAATCTCTATTGAAAATGGGTTGGTAACTTGTCTAAAGAAAGAAATGAAATAATTTTCTATGGTGATGGAGAAGAAAATATCGTTATGGGAATAAAAATAAATATTGATGAAGAAAAAGGGATAGAAAAAATGGACTCAGAAGAAGAGGAATATGGTAAAACAAATGGGGAAGTGAATCTTGAAGAAGAACTTATTTGTGCCTTAAGAGAAATAAATAATATTAGGAAAAATAATTTGAAACAAAAGGAGCAGTTGCACAAATATGAAGAAGAGGATCGTGATTCAAAAGACAAAATGTCACAAATACTTGAAGAAACAAAAAATACCATCATGAACCTAAAGGTTCAATTAGAATAAAAAAGAAGGATGGAAGAAGTTGTGAGAATCCAACTGAAGAAAAAGGAAGAAAATTGTGAAGAGCTAGAATCTGAAATTGTTTCCTTAAGAAAGGAACTAGAGAAAACAACTATTAAGTTGAATATAAGCTTGAAGTTTGAAAAGAGTATTGAAATATTAGATGATATCGTCAATTGTCAAAGGTATATAATCATTAAGAATGGTCTTGGATATGATGATATTGTTGCCTCCCTACCTACACTTGGCCTTGCTACAACTAATAAAGTTGTATTTGTTGCAAGTGGAGTTTAGACTAGTTTTCCAAAAGAGAAATCTACTACTGACTATGCCAACCATATTGATGAGTTTCTTGTTCCTCGAATGGCATAATTTGAGCATACAGATGAAATTATTATTGATATGCAAGATTTTTCTACTGTTGTAAGTGAACCTGGACCTAATCCTACTCCCTCTAATAAAATAGTGCAAAAATGTATTCCCTATCATCATCTTCACCATACAAATCAAAGGAATGGAAATCATGCTTTCAAATATTTGCAAAAGAGATGTGAAAAACATAATTGTTGGCTAGTTCCCACTACCAGGATAGATTGTGGTTGGATTGATGGATGGTCATGGAATAATTTAAAAATATGTTTGAGTACTTCATATCGTTGTGTATCATTAGCTATACATTCATGTAGAATTACTCTTACTTAATAATTATTTCATTGAAAGTGGTTGAATGAGGATCGACCCAACATGAAAGTCGATTGGATTTTTGATTAAGTGCTTAAGGAGAAGCACAAGTTCAGGGAAAGAATCCCTTTTACATTGATTTCAAAGGGGGAGAGTTTCAGAAAGGGGAATAATTATCTCTATTCCTGGGAGAGTTATAAACAGGGGAAGAGTTATTTCTATGCATGGTGGACTATGTGTTTCGTTGCAAGATTTCCATCAATTAAAAAGGGAGAGATTGTTGGAATTATTTTCATTGATGTCAAAGGATTAATAATGTGATTAATGTCATATATATATATATATATATATATATATATATATATATANCAAGTTCAGGGAAAGAATCCCTTTTACATTGATTTCAAAGGGGGAGAGTTTCAGAAAGGGGAATAATTATCTCTATTCCTGGGAGAGTTATAAACAGGGGAAGAGTTATTTCTATGCATGGTGGACTATGTGTTTCGTTGCAACATTTCCATCAATTAAAAAGGGAGAGATTGTTGGAATTATTTTCATTGATGTCAAAGGATTAATAATGTGATTAATGTCATATATATATATATATAGGTCTACAAGTATATTAAAAAAGTGGTGCATGTGAAAAAGTAAAAAGTGAAATGGTGGTTTCAAACCCATGGGTTGCGTTTTTTCCCATGGTATTTGGGGTATTTTCCCATGTTGTTGGGAATTAATTATTTAAATAAGGGACGTTTCCCTTCATGAAGGGTTATGAAAAGGTATAAAAAGAGAAATCATTGAGAGAAAGTGTGTGTGTGTGTGTGAAAAATGGATTAGCAAAGATTGAATTGTGAAATCGGTTTTAGGTCATCTATGAATTTTCGTGATAATTTTTTTAATAGGGCATCTTAGACCTTGAAATTTGGAAGCTACGAAAGAGAGATATTGGTGTACATGTGGTAAAAATTTCATACATTGGTTCACTATAATTTCAAAGACATGCTCTATGGAAGATAGGGTTTTGGAATGCTCCTAAAATCAATTTCAAATAGGTAATTTTGGAACTTTCACTTTAACACATTTTTTGGGATGTTTAAGGCCTTGAAACTTTGTAGAGATAGAGGAGAAGTCTTCGTGTACAAATAGTAAAAGATTTTGATGCTGGTTCTCTATACTTTCGAAGATATGCCCTGTGGAACTTATGGTTCCTGAATGCTGTTGAAATTAGTTTCAAATATGTCAGCTTGGAATTTTCACTATAAATGATTTTCTAGGACCTTTCAGACTATAAACATTTTAGAGAATAGATGAGACATATAGAAGTATCTCAGGTAAAAAATTTAGAATCAAATTTGAAAAATTGGATATCTGGCATGATGTACACATTCATTCTTGGGAAGAGACCCAAAAAAATGAATTTTGAGAAAGTTACCATTTGGAAATTCAAATTTTGGTCACACCTAGTAAATTAAGAAGTAGTGAGAAGACTTGATKAAGGAGGAAGTTGTGAGTAGRCCTAATGAAGGTAGAAGAAACAAGTAGACTTGAAGAAGGGAGAAG
This sequence comes from Picea sitchensis, assembly GCA_010110895.2. Taxonomy (NCBI): domain Eukaryota; kingdom Viridiplantae; phylum Streptophyta; class Pinopsida; order Pinales; family Pinaceae; genus Picea; species Picea sitchensis. The sequence continues at coordinate 140,151 of SNQJ01S0002836.1, forward strand.
TAGCAAGCAGACTCGGTGAAAGTTGGTGCATCTCACACAAAGAGATTGGTGTCTCTTGTTAAGTTGGTGCTTAACCGAGGGGATTGGTATCTATGAATATCTTTAAGAGAAGGTTGGTGCCTTTCAAACAAAGAGATCAATGTCTCTTTATAATTTTTTTCTTAGTGGAAGGGGTCAATGTCTCTAGTAGATTGGTATATACAAAGACCTCTAAGAGTAGGTTGATGCGTACAAGGATTTGTACCAGTGGGGATTGGTGTCTCAAGTAGGTTGGTGCATATAAGTATTTGTAACAACATGTTGCTTCCTACAACGAATTGTAAAGAGAATTTTTGTGGTTTTATCTTGAAAGGGTTTCCACATAAATATTGTGTTCCATGTTCTATAGTTAATAGATCTCATATGTGATTATTTTCTTATGGTTCATGAATGTTTGAAAGAGAAAAAAATTGTCTTATATTAATTCACCCCCCCTCTCAGTATAAGTGTGTGATCAACAAATACCACTAGGAAATCATGAAATGATGGTTGTAATTAAAAAATGGAGATGGAATTACATTACATTTCCCCTTAATGAAAACATCAAAAGGGTGACTATCATGGTTTATCAAAACCATAGGCTCAAAAACATTGATTCAATGGAAAATGTGGATGTCCACCAAGATCCACTTGGATCATTCTTCCCTACTTAGGAAAAAATGGTCCCCATTGCATCACGTTTCCTTGAGAGATGGGGAAAATTTTGTCAAATTTGAGCCTTAGTGAGCCACTTTCTTTGTTGAAGTAGTTGTCCTACTTGTACTTGGTATTATCCTTTTGAATGATGTCATGAACCTATTGTTGGATCCATTAAACAAATTTGGCTACACGATATTCCTTGGTCTGAGTGTGGGAGGACTCTATCAGTGAATATGCAACAAGAAGATCTATATCAATGGGGGATAATGGAAGGAACCCTAAGCACACCTAAAAATGGCCATGGAAAATAGAGCTGTGAAGAGATTTGTTATAGCTATGTTGAACATATGCAACCTTTACTGCACCAAAACAATTGGGCTCCCATAAGGTGAGGATCTCGGTCGAATGTGGCCCTTTTGGATGAGCTCAATAATTTGATGCTTCATTCCTCATTCTCCAGAAGGGAGAACCTATAGATTTGACCATTGATTAAAGGAGCACCAGGAACCAATTCAATGGAATGTTTGACTTGGTAGTGCATAGGCACCCCCATACGTGAATAAAAAATATCTTTGTACTCCTCTACAATCTTGTTGGACTACTTTAGCCATACATAAAGGTCTTGGGTCGAGGCTATGGTGGTTGCAGTGACCTTCTATTCACATTCTAATTGGATCATGAAGAGGGAAAACATTATGGTATGAGAGATTTCTTTATGACACAATTTTGATGAGATAAATGAAATGGTGGTAGTTGGAACTACCTTTTGTATCCCATAGAGATGATCCCCCTGAGTAATAATGAAACTACATGGCCAAGACTCATAAATAACACAATGTCTCCACATATATGGTTGTCCTAAAAGAAAATTATAGAATTCAAGTGAGTCAACATCACATAATACCCAATATTTGAAGGGCTTGATGTGACAATTAAGGATCGATTGTTGGATGGCATGGATATCTTGTCCCCGACTCAACTATCCAACAATATATGGTTATGGTGTGGAAATGTTGGAAAAATCATTATTTTGAAAACCTCAGATGAGACCATATTCTTCTAGCTCTTTTTGTCAACAATGAAATGCATTAGGGTTCCCTTCACCCACATCTATGAATGAAAGAAGATCTCCCCTTCCTCCAACTCTTCTAACTCATCAAATAAGATATTTGCAATTGCAATTGTAGGACTAGGTTTTGCATCGATGATTCTCTTTCCCTTGTCCTACTCCAAATTAAATTGTGTGTCAAGGTCTGACTTGTTTTCTTTAAGCTCGAACAAAAATAATTTTTTTTTAGTAACATTCATCAGTGTTGTACCAAGGGATTTTGTGGAACTCACACCATTTTTTAGTGTCCTTCCTTGTCTTCCCATTAACCTTCTTTTCCTGMAACTTGTATTGGATATATTGAGGTTGACCTCCCTTTCTATGTCCCTTGTTCTATGATTTAAGGCCACCTTTTCAATTCTTCTGTTGTTGCATATTTGCATAATCAAACTCCCACKTATTCCACTGCTTAAATTTCTACTTRAATTTGACAACATATCAATAAGTGGCTCCTAGTGAGGATATGCCCAAGAAATCCATCTATGTTTTGATGTACCTATGTAGGCCACTGCAATACTTCATAACTAGGTGCCTTTATGAATATTAAATACCTAGCTTTGGGTGTAGGGTATGGAATATGTTTGTATACTTTGGAACTTTCTAGTCTCTCTCCTAATGCAGAGTCATCCATATCATATATTGGTAATCATAGCTTTCAACATGGTAGAAATCCTCCTTCATAGCATCAACAAAGGCCAACTAGGTGGGTTCTCTCCAAATGGTGTAGATTCATCTGTGATGTGCCTCTCCCTCTAACATGCCCACCAAGCTTTGACATGGGAAAGGGATTTAAGGAGCACCAAGGTGATATTTTCACCATGAGAAATTTTTTGGACAGAGTAATAAGATTCTAGTATATTCAACCATTTCTATAGAGAATATGCATCTATATAGCCTTTAAATAAGGAGATATGGAAATTAATGTGTACTTTGAAAGGAATCACACCTTCAAAATGGTTGCTTTTCAAAGATGCCTCGACTACCATCAATAGTCATTGAAGGATATGAGCAAAGTTTTCCATCATCTAGTTCCTCAGTCACACAAGGGCTTCCTTGATAAACGTCTTGAAAGGATCTCCTACTCCATCATCTCTTTTTTCTTCTGCCATGGTAGGTCACTTTGTCTAGTGAAAGCGATCATCTCCAATAGAAACTATCTCGAGACCCAACTCTCTATACCTTGACCTTGTTGGGGACATGAACTGAGAGATAACAAGGAGTGGATCACTTTGATACCACTAATCGATATTATGTTGAGAAAAAATGAGACACAAACAAAAATATAGTGAAACCCAACTTCTATTAATGAATAAAATAACAAAATACTATAGAACACAAACTAGCTAGATTTGTGGTAGTTTATCTCTAAAGAGAAAGAGATGTTGATTACAATTAATCGCAACAATAATTACATCACACTCCATTTCATTCTCAAATGGAGTCCTTCACCTCAATTATATATGATAGGGTGAAAGGATAATTAATTCACGTGATGCATGTAGGATAAACCCTTTTTACAAGATAATGAGTTATTGAAGAATAACTTGCTCTATGTTTACAAAATGCCATAGGCATGTACATAAAACCACTAGGAAATCATGACATGATGGTTTTAATTAAAAAATGGAGATTGAATTACATTACATTCCCCCTCAATGAAAACATCAAAAGGGTGAATATCATGGTTTATCAAAATCACAGGCTCGAAAACATTTATTCAGTGGAAAAGGTAGATGGCCACCAAGATCCACCTGGATCATCATCACTTATTTTTTATAATGTTAAGAAATATCAAATTTTCTTGTCTATAAAATAAAGTAAACTAAAATAATGAAATAGAATCTATATATAATTATAATAAACAATGATGAAAATACTAGCATAGATCAATCTTAACTCTAGATCTCTCATGCGCCAAGAGAGATCAAATCCCTTGAGGTTAAAACCTTTCCTTAAGTTATTTCAATCTAAAAAATGTTTTCACCTTGAAGGAATTAACCCTCTCCTTGCATGATATATCTGGAGTTAAGATGGATCTACGATGGTTCTTATATATATATATATATATATATATATATATATATATATATATTGAGGAAATATACTCATGGAAAACCCTTCAAATACTATCCCATGTTTCATGTATGGTAAGTGGGGTAACCCATCGACCGTGATTATGGGACCTCACTCAAAGGGAATCAAGAGAGTCGAACCCATGACCAAAAACAAGCATGAAAAACTCATGTCTATCTCTAGAACAATTGAGCTAACCCTCAAGGATATTTAAATAAGAGACTCATGGAAAACTCTCTGAATACTTCCCCGTGTTCCATGGATGGTAATTGGATTAACCCATTATCCCTAATTACAAGGCCTCACCTCGAGGGAATCAAGAGATTCAAACTTGTGGCCAACAAATAGCATGAAAACTCACATCTGGCTCTAGACCAATTGAGCTAACCCTCGGGGCTGTGTGTGTGTGTGTGTGTGTGTGTGTGTTCCACTATCCAACTCCATGTTGAACATGGAAGGAATTACACATTTCCCTCATACTAATTAGCACTAAAGGAATTACACATATCCATAAAAAATTTCACCGGTACTTGATCCCTCTTCGCACATGATAGATCTAGAGCTAATATGGATCTTCACTGGTTCTTAATATGTATGTATATTTCATGTTTAAAATCCATATTGAGCATGGAAGGAATTGCACCTCCCTCATATTGAGTAACGTACCATTGAAATGTTTTAATCACCAACATAGATCCATTTTAACTTCAGATCTATCATGTGCTTGTAAAATTAGAGCATGAGAACAAAATGAGATGAGCTCATAGTATATATTCAATATTATCTCCAATTCACTTAATACAATAGCATTTTTATCTTTTATAGAGATCACATTTTTTGTAAGATATAACTTATTCTTATTAGAGATGAAGTGGTTTAGTGATTATCTCAACCATCATACAACAATAACTTAATTCTTAACAACTTGACATTATTACATAATCAAGAGTTATAATCTAACACCCACTTTTAAGGATTACAACACTAAAAATAATTTTTTTTGAAAGAAAACAAGCATGGTTCAAAAGATTTTTTTTTGAAAACAATGATTGGACCAATAAGACTCCTTCAAGTTTCTCCCTATTCCATTGAAAGGTACAACCTATTAATTGTGATCAAAGTTTCCTAGCATCATTGGACATCATTATCATAACTCTCATAAAGGTGTGATGCCAAACTTCTATATCATGGTTCTCCCTGAACTATTGGACAACAATCCCCAGATGCATGTCCGATCCACAAGCATCGTGGACTATTGAACAACTATATTTATTTCACTATATCCCTTCCTATATTCAAAGAGTAGGCCTAGATTTTAACCTTGTACAATTAATTACTACAAATATATTCTTAATAAATATAGAAAATATACAATGGCACACACACACACACACACACACTCACACATGCACACACATTACACATATATTTTACCCTCGAAACCCAAACCGATAAAACCAACAACATGTTTAGAGCCACACCTCTAACTCATTATTCATCATCTGTCTTCATTGTTTACAATACAATATATATAGGATCTCGTGGTATCCAAAACCCCTAATCCACTAACCCAAATTAGTTAAAAACCCTAATTCCTTAACCAGAATTAGAAAACCATTGGCTAAAACAATGTGCCGAAAACATACTAAAAACAGACACGAAAAACAACCCCAAAAAATAAATAAATTGGAGGATTCTCCCCTGAACCCCACTGTGACCCCCCCACACATTTATGGTGCAACAAAAACACTAGGTCTAGTCGTAAAAAGAATATAACACATACCAAAAATTATCCCACTTGTTGTTTTCTTTGCATACATGGGGTCACATGATTACATAGTCAACAATCCAGGGCAACAATGCTCATTGTTTCCCTACACTAGGAGAAATTCTTGATGCTCACAAAATTTTCAACGAATATGCAACATTCTTTAGAGTGTCCACTTTCATCAACAACACCTTCTTGTCTTTAACCATGTCTCTCACAAAGTGATACTGAACATCAATATGATTTGCCTTTGAATGATAAGTCAAGTTCTTTGTTAGGAAGATTGCATTATGACTGTCACAATCTATCCTTACAGCTTGTTGTACTGATCTAATACATGAACACAATCTTTGTAACCATACTACTTCCTTTATTGCAYGAGTGGCTTCCATGTATTGAACTTCTATAATTTAGAGTGCCATTATAGTATTTATTTTGATCATCCAACCGATTTCTCTTCCAAACAAGTTAAACACATACCCACTTGTAAATATTTTTTGATCCATATCTCTAGCCTAGTCTACATCAACAAACTCATGTATGTCGAACACTCTATCCAATCCTATTCTTCCTATGTAGAACAATCCATATGTATTACTGCCATGCAAATACCTGAAAATCCTCTTTACTATTGTCCAATGCTCCTTCTCTAGTTTTAACATATACCTACTAAAAAATCTCACTACATGTGCAATGTCTGGTCTAGTATAGACCATTGCATACATCAAACCTCCAACCGCACTAGCATATAGAACATAAGACATGTCCTCTTCCTCTTCTTTTGTTTTGGAACATTAATCTGTAAATAACTTTACATCTATAGGATTAGGAACCCTAAATGGTTTACGTTCATACATATTAAACCTCTACAATATTGTCTCAATATATTTTCTTTAATTTTCCCGTTTTTTCCTCATCTCTTTTAATTTCCATGCCAAAAATGAAATTTGCAGCACCAATATCCTTCATGTCAAATTTAGAGGACAACTGAGTTTTCACTTCCTAGATAATCTCCTTGTCATTTCCTATCAACAACATATCATCCACATACAAGACCAAATAAACAAGACGATCACCAACTAATTTGAAATACATAGAGTGATTAGCTTTGATCCTTGTGAATCCAAGTCCCAACATATAAGTATAAACTTTTTGATACCACATCCTTGGTGATTTCTTTAACCCACACAAGTTATTTTTCAGCTTGCATACCATCTCCTTCTTTTCCTTCACCGCAAATCCATCTAACTTCTTTATGTGGATTTCTTCTTCCACATACCCATGTAAAAATGTTGTCTTCACATCCACATATTATAAAATCAAAAGAAAAAGTAACAAATAAAAGAGATCTAATAGAAATTAACTTGGAAACAGGAGAAACCATTTCACCAAAGTCAATTCCCACTACCTGGTAATAACGTTTTTCTACTAACCGATGTAACATCCCCACTATAATCCTCAATTTAATTAATGCTTAATGTAGATATAATGTGTGTCTACGACCAAGCAATGTAATATGCAAATTGTATTTATATATTTTAATAATAAAATGTGATGCCCTCTACTAAGGGGACATATATAGAGATGGGGGATGAATTAATCCACAAGAGAGGGGAGGTTCTAAGAGAATGGCCAAGAGGAGGTCCAAGGAGGAATTACCCATGTTTATTAATTCTACCCACATTCCTTAATTTTGTTATGACTATGTATTAAAATTTGTTTACTGATCAAGTGTCCCCAAATCCAATCATTGAATGCATGTAAGAGGGTAGGTGTGAGAAGTCACATCCCATAGTTATTGAGAGCATGGGGGATGAGTACAATTATCTTGGGGAAGTGTTTGAGTTAACAAAAAAAGGAAAAGGAGAGAAAATATTATGGGCTGCTACAACAATTTTAGACCATTAGTTTTTTTGCATGAACAACAACTAGAGAGAAAGAAAGAGAGCTTGGTGTTGGAACAATGATGGAGGGTGAATTCTAGAGCATGGTGGAGAGTTTTTGGAGCRTATTGGAGATAAATATTGAATATCTAGGTTGTCAATCCTGAAGAGTGAACTCCTGTGTGAGATGCATTGTAACAACAAGTGTTTGTTGTTGTTTGCTGGTAGTTTTTTCTAGAAGTGAGTTCCCTTGATTTCCCAGCTGAGAGATTCCAAGTTACTTGTGCCAGAGAGACGCTGATAAACTAATGGTATGACCAAGGGACTGATATCAATGAAGGGGTACATTCCTTGGGCTGGGCGGGTCAAGAGGAAGAGAGSTGGTGGAAAATAGGGATAGTTGTAGGAGAATACCAGTGGGTTGTGGGAATTATGAGCCGTGAGTGGAAAATGAGAGACCAACCTCTTTGTAGATTACTAGCCTCAACTCAAGGGTGACTTGTTGTTGATATTTGGAGAAGCATTTTTATGGTTGGGTGGAACGTCTGTCCCAAGCAACTGGTTGCACAACTATTGTTAAAATATAAGTGTTTTATCTATTTTATGTCTTATATTTATGAGTTAAATTGTTGTCCATGAACTATGTGTATTAGATTGATTTGCATAGTGTTATAATTGAGTTATTAGTTGCATTTAGTGTTTATATTAGAGTTTTATAGATGTATCTAATTTATGGTAAATTTGGACAACAATTAACTATGGTTGTAATTGTAGTTGATAAGCTACATGAATTTAATTAGATAGCATAAATTTTAATTTATGAGTATTCTGGACCATAATATTCCTCAATTGGGTTGGGGGACATTACATTATGGTATTATAAGCTCTGGTTCAAACATCGGGCTTGTATGGGACAAGAGCGAGTGCGAATTGGGAAACATTTGTTGTTGTAGACTCTAGTCTGTGTGAATTTGGGAAAAATGGTGAAGTTGGAGAGAAATCCCCAAATTTGTGGGAAAATTTCAAGTTTGAATACCTCAGAGTAGTCCATGAGATGATCTAAGACATGAATTTGCAGGTTGCATAGCTAAATTTGACTTGGAATGGTCGAATTTCATGTTTTAATGGTCATTGTAGAGTTGTAGGGAGTTTGGTGAATCGATAGTCAAGATCATATTTTATCTCATGATCAACGACCCAGATTCATTTGGATAAATTTAAAAAATTCATAAGGTTTCGACCATTTGAAAGGTTGAGTAAATCAATGGTCGAGATTAATTTTCAATGGTTGGGAAAATGGATTAGATCGATGATTTGTATTCATTTTCGGTCGTTGGGAGGTTGGGGGAAATAAAATGTCAGGATTCAATTAGGAGGTTTGCAAAGTGGAACAGATTGATGATCAAGATCGGTTTGAATAATAGATGAATGGTTCAAATTCATCAGGGATCTGGACGAAATTTTCTAAGTGCTAAAATTTTCCAACACATTTTGTTGATGGCTGATGGTCGGATCACCGTGTTTGAAAAAGAGTTGGGTTCAACCAGAAGAAGTCTCTGATTGTCGATGGTCTATTATTGGGGATAGACATATTTTGGGAAAAAGTTTCATGCGTCCAAAGGAAATCTTCGATCGTTGATGGTTGTTGATCGGGGATCGACATATTTTGGGTGAAAGTTTCACGTGTCCAAAGGAAATTTCCAATTGTTGATGGTCTATGATCGGGGATCGACAAATTTTGGGAGAAATTTTCACGCTCCCAAAGGAAATCTCTGACCGTCGATGGTTGATGGTCGACAAAATTAGTGTGATGTTCAAATATTTCCAAGAGAAATTGTCGATGGCCGACGAAGGAAAGATGAGGGTGACATGTCATGCCACATCAACATCCATTTTTCATGCCACATTATCCTAGTTGATTCCTCATGATGAATTGTAATTCCATGGCATCATCTACGTGGCATGTTATGTCATCATAGTTTCCACATGAACAAAGAGTTATTCGATTGCCGATGGTCGGGGTTCAACAGATTTTGAAAGCAAGTGGTTGTCAAAGAGTTCTCGATGGTCGATGGTTGATAATCGAGCATCGGGGAGATTCACGAGCAGTTTGTTTTTACAATAAAATTGATCGATGGTCGATGGTCGATGGTCGATGATAAAGCATCGAGGATATTCATGTACAAGTTTGCTTGGGCAGTGAGAATCATTGATCGACCAATCGTTGATGTAGTATCGAAGATCAACGATTAAGATCTTTTAAGTTATCGATCAATAGTAGAGATTCATTTGTGGGCCTGGGGAAGGTTTGGAGGATCGACGATTGATATTTCTCCCAATTTGAGATCAATGGTGTAGATTTAAAGGGTTGTTGTAGTAGTAAAAAAGTCAATTTTATATGATTTTTTTGAATTTTTCATATTTTTGAAGGTCATTAACTTGTGGGGAAATTTTGAGCCATAAACAACATTTTTATCCAATAAAAAATCACAAGAACGGAGTGTATGAAGGTACAATGTGTCTCTACAACTCAAATAAAATAATTTTGAGAGAGCTATCCAATGAGCTATTTTGGGCGCAAAACAGAGCTCGTATGAGAAAGCTACAACCAAAATAGTTAAGGTAAAGTTTTGGGACCAAATTACTTCCAGAGGGCATAACTCCTTACTTAGAAGCCCGTTTAGGGAACATGATCATTCTATGGAAACATTATGATCCATAGAAGACATGAATGGATCCATATTTGGAATCTGGGTATGTAAAAATGTGTAGTAAGAAAAAGAAGACACCTATAGCATATAGGAATAAATTGGATAAAACAACCTAAAATTCTTGGAAAGGTATTGAGGATTAGAATACATATATCCACCCATAATTTTGAGTTGGGAAGTAAAATTTCTCAGAAAGTGATAAAAGTGATTTTTGTAGCACTAAAAGAGTGGAAACTGAAACTTGTAAATGCTATAACGTTTTTCTCAAAACTCGAAATGAGGTACGAATACAACCATTGGAAAGATGTTTCCGAGAGGAATGAATATAAGGAATAATATTTTTATTTGGTGCATTGTGTCCTTCATAAATTTGGATAGATAATGACTTGTATTCTAATTTATTAAATGTTTTATGTATGCATGTTTTATCAATAATTATTACATCCACATTTCTTGTAGAATTAGAGGTACAAGAAAGAAAATTTGGTTCTTATATGAGGAATGGAGTTATGGAATATTATAAGGGATATTATAGCCATGGATAATATATCATAGGTCTGCATGTTAGCATGGGAAATTCCAAGACATAATCAAGTGAAAGAAGAGACAGGTAGGATCCTGTAACTATGAGAAGCTTGCATAGGGAAGTGCAAAGATATAGAGAATATAATGAAAGGATTATGAAGGCTCAGGAAGAGATAATTTAGAGTCTAAATATGTTACATAAGAAAGTAAACAAAGACTCTAGAATAAAGGAAGAATCTGGTGATAGAAAAGTGACAACTTCTAGATCCCAAAAACAAAAGGATGATCATGGAAATGATAAGACATCAAGAAGCATGAGTAGGAACCAACATTCTCCAAAGAAATCCACTAGATGAAATAATTCAATTTTAGGGTCAGGGAGCAACCCAAGTGTGTCTCATGTTCAGAGGAAAAGGAGAAGGCCTAAGGTGAACATATTTCAAGGTGAGCTTGGGAAAATTAAGCCACCAAATTTCAATGGAAAGAACAAGAAATGAGAAGTAGTCGAGGCTTGGCTATTCGAAATGAAGAAATATTTCCAGCTACATGATTACCCCTCCTGGTTAGAAGCGAGAATTAAAACCTACCACTTGCAAGGAAAGGAATCCATGTGGTGTGATCAAATTAATAAATTTGAGCACCTTGACGAGAAAATAATCTCATGGAGGAATTTCAAAGGATATTTCCAAGAGAAATATGTGTTCAAGCATTATTATGAAAGGAGCATGAAAGCATTCTTTGAACTCAAGTTGGGAACCATGACAATGGATGAATATGAGAAGAGGTTCTTTGAATTGATGAAGTATGTTGAATTCATAAAGGATGAGAAGGTCAAAGGTTTTTAAGTGGGTTTCCTTCTTTCTACATTGATAAGATACAATATTATAACCCCATGACTTTGGAGGAAGCCATAAGGAGAGAAAATCATATTTATGAGCAGAGAAAGGGAAGGCCAGTTTTTCAAAAATATTGGAATGACAATATGAAAGGGAAAAGGGATAAAAGGTAGAAAGGTTTTAAGCCACATTTTTTCAAGAACAATTCCCAAGCAAATCAACAAGATCAGTCAGCCCAAAATGAGCACAAAACTATATATTTGTTTGGAAAAAGGGCAAGGGAACAACCTATACAATGTTGGGGATGTGAGGGAAATCACTTATATAGGTATTTCCCTCACAAAGGAGAAAGGATGATGATTGTTCACAAAATTCTAGAGGCTGATACAGTGGAAGACATGAGAGAAAACATGAAATGGATTTATGCACCTTTGGACAACAGGAAAGAAAAATATCAATCCCCTGTGATTGAGGTGGAAGGTAAGATAAATAATCATCCCATAGAAATTTTAAATGATTCTATAGCCAACCATAGTTACATAAACTCTAACATTGTTGAAATATTTTACTTGCAAAGGAGTACACATAATAAATATTGGTTAGTTCAAATATCCACAGGGTCTAAGAGGAAATCAATGAGCTAGGTAAAGACTGTCTAATAGACATGAATGGACTTGACACAAAGGTATATGTAAACATCATACCATTGGGTTAAAATGATTATTTAATTGGCATGGAATAGTTGGAAAAACACCATGTTGTCCTAGACTGTTACAGCAAGACAATTACATGTCTTGATGAAGAAGGGAAGAAAGGAAAGGTTCAAGGAATTCCAAGAGTTGTAGTTGTTAGAGAGATTTCAACCATGCAGTTGAAAAAGATCTTTAGAAAGGGATGTCAGATTTTTGCAGCCTGTATGGAAGAGGCAACCAAAGAAAAAGTGGAAAACATTGATGACCATTTGCTCTTAAGGGATTTTGAAGATGTTTTTAGGGAAATCACATGATTTCCACTAAAGAGAGACATTGATTTCTCTATTGATTTAGTGTCAGGAGTTGCACAGTGTCCAAAACACCATACAGAATGGGCACACTAGAGTTGAAAGAACCATAGATGAAACTTGAAGAAACATTAAAGAAGGGGTATATACGCCCAAGTGTGTCACCCTGGGGAGCCCAAGGTTGGGTATTGATTTTAGGAAACTGAATGAAGTCACCATAAAGAACAAATATCCTTTTCCAAGAATTGATGATGTGTTTGATCAACTGAAAGGTACATAGATCTTTTCGAATATTTACTTGAGATTAGGTTATCATCAAGTGAGGATAAATGATCCAGATTTATTTTTAGAATGAAATAAAAGTAGAGAAATTACAATGAAATACTCATGAAAATTGACAGAAATAGAGAAATACAACAATACTTGATTTCTATTAATGAAAGAGTTGTAAATAGACTGTAAAAATATAGAGTGCAAGACTCACTAGAATGGTGGCAAATTTATCTCTGAGAAGAGATGTGATGACTATGCTCATTCTCAAGAAAATCCTTACAATGAGGCTCTAAAGGCCTTTTTATGATAAACATGAATGCCAAAACCCTAGACATACAAAAACCTAACCCTAGGAGATGAAACGGAAAAGGTCATGTGGGCATCATTTGGGTAAGTTAGTACATTAAATTCCTAGGGCCGTAACGTTTGCATATGATATCCATTTTAGGCGCGTGATAGCTCGTTGGAAAGGTCTTTTCGAGAAATACACATTACGTAGTCAAACTTTGACGTAGTCTACAGTTTGACTATGGCGAGCCAAAAAAACACTGTTTAGGGGCCCAAAACAGCCCTGGAAGTACAAAAAGATGTGCTGACATGAAAACATACAAAATAATCCAGTTGGATTAGATGGGAGGCCACCAGTATCCACCTAGAAGATGTGTATGGCTTCAGAAAACCACGGAAGTGTAGAATCCACAATTACAAAGAAGTACAGAAGAACATGGTGTACTAAAAACTGACAATAGGAGTTGTTAGTGATCAAATATGCATCGGTATTTTGATGAGCATTTCTATCACTCTTTATTTCATTTATCGTCTTCTTAAGACTCTTTGCCAGTATCTTAACCTTCATAGTGCTCATTAAGCTCCTATTTGATTACTCTTCTCACAAATCCTTTGTTTCTATGCCTCCAGACCTGAAATACATGAGACAAATAATGTCATTCATTTTTCTTTAGTCCGTGTTATAGAGATTATAAAACAAAAAAAAATGTTTTATTTTTATGTTTTATATCTCATATTATGGACAAAGAAATATATATGTTCATATATGCCAAGTTCTAGGTCTGCACATCAAGTGTGTTCAATACAAAGTCAAAGTGCACAGTGATGAATAAAGACCCAAGCCAAAGTCGAGTTCTCAAGCCTAATTTCGAGTCAAATTATAGTCTAAGAAGCCCTGGGGTCATTTGCATTCATGCAGGTAATCAAAATTTGTCAATTTTGATTTTTGGAATTTTTTTTGTTTTCGGTGGTTTAGGCGAGCCTGTGCATGCTCATTAACCACCAAAAAGAAGCACTTTCATTGGATAAGGTGCTTAAATCCGAGTACACTTAACCACTGAAAGTATAGAATTTTCATAAAAAACTTCCTTTGGAAAAAATCATTTTTCTCGGCCTTGGAATGTCCGTTTTGCACGTTCAAATGGTCGATTGAAATCTAAAGATCATAATCTTTCCAATGGTGCAATCAGATATAGATTTAGAGATTGGGAAGGTAGTCAAAAGTTCCCTGCAAGATCAGTGTTTTTTACAGATTGCCCAGGCTTCTATTTATTGTGCTTATGTATTTTGCCTTAACAGTTCAAGTTGCTTTCCTCTTGGGGAATCAAGTGATCAAGCTATACAGTTAGTTATATAAGGAGTTAGAAGCGTGATTCTTGATAAACATTTCATCAAATGGAGATTTCTTCACATGGAACAAATTCCTGTGAAGGTTTAACTGTTTAAGGTAAATTATATTTGAATGTCAAGCCTGTAGAAGAAGTTCCAGAAGTTTTGATTCCAGAGTGTCCTCCGAATCTCCATCTGTCAATTATTCATCAAAGATTGGAGAGGCACATAAATTCATATATTATTTGGGATAACATAATTGATTTTCCACATGGGTCTTTTCAACCACGAAGACAAATAATCATGGTGATTTCATTTGATTTCTGTTTCAAATTCGAATTGCAGTTGGATTTATTAATAATCAATTTGATCCGGAAATAAAAAAAAATTTATCATGATCCCGTGATTTCCTCATGCCAACTCACACTCAAAAGATCATAATCCCATGATTTTTAAGGTTTGCCAAGTGAAATTCGAGTTTAATTGTTGATTATGGAGCCATTTGTCATCTAAATCGAAGAAAATCCAAGCTGTTGCGATTCTCAAGCAAATCTATTTGTCGCAGATCCATTTTTGAACGCTACAGGATTTCGGTGGTTAAGAGGCTTAAATTTCACCCCTCTTAACCACCGAAAAGAAGTGCTTTTGGTGGTTAAGAGGCTTAAATTTGACCCTCTTAACCACCAAAAGCCTGTAATGACCAGAATACTTGAAATTTTGCCCAGATCAGGAATTTTCGAATCAGAATGAGATGAAACCTCTTGGAATAGACAGGTGGTGAATTATCAAGTCAAATCCAATGGTTACTTTGATGGATAAGGCAAAAGAAGAGGTGTTTTAATCAAGTTTGGTACATTTTTCAAAGGCAAATATATAGGGTTTTTGCTCAACTCAGCAAATTCGAATTATATCTTTTGGAAGAGTCATCAAACGGCCTTGGGAGGCTAATCTGCACTGCATCAGGACTCTACTACCTTTGAAGACCATCATATGTGGGATTGACCTCATTTTGAGGATCTTTCCTTATTTCTTGAAAATATAGTTTGACTTTCTATTTTTAGTAAATCAGATCCATTCTTTCAGGATCTAGATAATGCATTGTAAAAGCTATAAAGCTGAAAACAGAAGAGGAACTGGGGGGTTCGATTATGGATGTAGAAATTACACTCTTTGTAATAGACTTTCATGATAATACAGATCACAGTTTTCTCTCTTTATTGATGTCAGATTCCTCTCATCTTCTATATTGTCATTCAAGTTGTCTTAACTGTCATATGACTGTCATCTCATTGTTCAGTTCACAATTTGAATGTTAGTTGCTTTCATTGTTTATTAAACCCATCACTTAGTATCTGGTTTATAAACATTGGTTTCTTCACCCATTTTTAAG
>SNQJ01S0002836.1:160095-195317 GCA_010110895.2 Picea sitchensis
AATAAAGAAGAATTGCAGGGGAGAATTGATTAACTCATAGAGTTGGAGTAAACTCCAAGAATGTCCTTTGATAAAATGGAAAAGAATCAAGAAACAATAAAAGGGACATTTGATCATAAAGCAAGGTAGAGAAATTCAAGGGGGGCATGGTTTTAATGTGGTGCAAAAGAAGAGAAAAACCCGGAATGCATCAAAAGTTTGATAGTTTGTGGTTGGGACCCTACAAGATAGATACAGAGATATCTTGGTTAGAATATTTTTATTTTTCCACAACAGAGGGAAAGAGAATTCCATTATTGGTAAATGGACCCCTCCTCAAACATTATTTCCAAGATGGTACTTGACTTCTTTAGGGACCCTGCCCTAGGTAAGTAGGTAGGTCATCTTGATTTCTTACATTTGAATTTTGATTGCTCATAGTAGCTTAGTTGCATTTCATTTTTCTATGCTTGCATTATTGATTTACATTTTTCTCTTTCATCACGATATATGAAAAATTCTCAAAATCTTCTTTTCTAAATTAGTTGTCAATTTTGAAATTTTGATTTTTGATTATATGAGTAAAGGGTGAATAGAGCCACCTTAGATTTTACAATTTTATGTTTTAGTGCAGGAACATGTCTATCCAGGATATGTTGAGGTTCCCATTCACTCTATGATGAGTACATGTCCCCGAGTAGGAGCCAAATGTTATCCTCAATTTCTAGGGATAACTAAGGAGATGATGTATTGAGGCCCTCATGTTGCAGACATGGAGCACCAAGAGATATATGACTAACAATGTCAACACGCATAGATAGATACCCACATCACCACCACACAACCTGGATTCACGACGATGGCATCAACCACATCAACTTGCTTCTGAAAAATGATGGGTATTTCTCCATGAGGTACAAGTTAGGTATTGTGGTAAGTGTCACTTTAATAATTTAGGCATTTGAGTATGTTTCATTTAAAGCTTCTTTTGATTATAGAATGTTTGCTTGGAAGTTATGTTCTTTTCTCTGTTTCACCTTGGTAGTTGACATTGCGCCCTAGTAAGTGGTCACCCTTAGGGATTGGTTTTCTACTGGGAGGTCTCTTTTACAAGTCACTGTGCCACTCTCTATCATAATTATCATTTTTCATCACTTCACCCCTTGTTCGTCTCCCTATATTTTGGGATTTTCGGGTGTATTGACCCAAGAAAGGATTGTACCTCATTTCATGGGAAGAAGGGGTTGAAGATCTAGAGGTATGTAGATGGAAAAAGATAAAATCCAATCATAAAACTTCTAGATGTTTTTCGAGGGATCCTGAGGAAAATGAAACGTCTCTCATAAGAAACTGATGGGATTCGTGAAAAATAAAAATATAAAAATGATAACCAAGGTAGAGCGTGTGTGAGAAATGTTTTTCATGTTGAGATAGAAGTCCCACACATTGTCTTCAACTTGGGGAAGCATAATGTGACTAGGGTAGAGTCAAGGTGGACAATTTTTTTCATTCTTAGGTAGAATCCCCACCTTGGATTCAACCTAGAAACATCATAAAAAACAAAAGGAAATAAATGGTCTTGGAAAAAGGATGCATTGAAAATGAAGGTGCAAGACACCCTCTACAAAGGCACCCATAAATGAGACAATACAAACCTTTGTATTTCATGAAACCCATGCCAAACCTTTTTAACCCCCCATCCACTTCATCTTCTTCACATGACTTATAGAGTTTTCCACCTAGGAAACACTCATTGACTTAATGAAAGATTCACCCAATAGGTCACTTTGTTAACCCTCCCATACCTAAACTTGGCAAATTGCATAGGGTCTTAGAGCACTATTTAATTTGATGAGGCAGTTTTTTATGTACATGTTAGAATGGATCTTATATTAAATGTTATTTTAATTTCCACGATTCTTTGAATTGATATCCTTGGAGGGCACACTTGTCTATCTTTGTAGGACCTTGACTAGTGGACGATTTGGAGGAACACGCCCAACTTGTGCCTTCATTGGGGAAAGAATACCATGGGTTGGATATCACGGGCCACACATTGAATGATGATGATAACCTTTGGAGGATTTAGAGACACCTTAGAGGACCTATCCTATCCCTTAATCACCCCAACAACTTTTCTTTAGAGGTTAGAGCAGTACATCTTGGGGCTTGATGTCTTGTTGGGGATAGGGTTTGGTGGTGGTGGCATTGATGATTGAAACTTGGCACATTTTATAGGAGGAGAAGCCTTGGCTTGATGGAAAAGACCCTATCACATGAGAAGGATGCCTTTGGAGGCCCAACGTTTCATCTCTAAGCTCAACGACTTGCTCCAAGTGCCTAAAAGTTTCCCTGAAGGGGTGATGTCATGTCTTTTTTAAGGGTTTTTCTTTGTGAAAAAACAATATTACTTTGTAAATGGGTAAAATAAAGGGAAATTTCTCCCTTATTTTTCGGTTTACCCTTTTTAAGTGTAAAAACTTTATCTTAGAGTTTTAGTATAAATAGAGATAAAATTCATTTCATTTGAATCATAATTATCCCATTGTGAGAATGATACTTGGCTGAAATTTGTGCCCTCTTTCAAAAATTTGGATATCTCTTTGTTGTGAAAACGTCTTATGGGTATTTATCTTGGTATATTGTGGAGATAAGGTAGTTCACACCTCTTGGATGCTTCTTATCTTTCTTATAGATGGATATGGTTTGGTAAACTAGGGTTTGACATTGCATCTTGTGGAATTGGTAAGGAAAGTTTTGCATTAATTGGTATTTTCTTCTTGTTCCATATCATTTTTGTTTGAAACCCTAGGAGGAGTATAAGTGCATACACCCTCCACCAATTTTCATCTCATTTGTTGGTTTATAAGTCATTTTTGGCAAGGTTGCTAGGAGGAGTACAAGGGTGTACACCCTCCTAGATTTACCTTAGTGTGATTTGAATGCGCTAGGGAGTAAAAGGGATTAAACCCCTAGGGATATTTTGGGTCTAACTCTCACATAAAAGACTCCATTTACCAAATATATTAAAGGAACTAATCTAAAATTTGCATTGGAGAAATAAATTTCTTGCATCGGGTAACATGATTTTACGAGATTTCCAAATTGTTTGAAGTGGAATCAATTTTATGATCTACTAGCTTTCTTGAGTCACTAGGGTGTCCTATTTGGACAAGGATATATTATTTTGGTTATAAAATTAAAGGTACAACCATTATGGATGAAACAAATTGCTCTCAAAATTTTACTTTTTCTCTCTTTTCAACCGTCAGAATTTGCTAGAAAGTTGCCATAATAATCTACTAGTCACTGTGCATACTTTGGGTGCTTTACTTGTAATTTTTGGTGGTTGGAATTCTCAGCTATAGAAAAAAATTTCTACATCCATAAGGTTGTTATAATATATCTGCAAAAACATCTTTGAACATCCCTATATTGTTACTAGATTCTTGTTTTATCTTACTTGAGTTATATTAGCCATTACTAGCTTATCTCATGCATCTTTAACTAGACTTTCAGTGACTTATTTAGCAGCTTTGATTATAATTTACTTGCTGATTTGAATCGTTATTTACTTCTTATATACATTACATAAAAATTCACTTTCTTTTCCATTGGATATATTGTCTTGTATATTTGTCTTTTCTTGTGTCTTGGGGAGGTACAACTATATTCCACAAGTACTCAAGAACTTGGAAACCATTGACTATTTCCAGACTCATTCCCAAACGACTTTCCACTTAGTAGTTTTACCTACATGGGCATCATCTTCCTTAACCTCACTTTTCATCTCATTTTCCCCTAGGGTCACCTAATATTCCACGCTTGTGTAGGATTTCTCCTTCACTAAAGAGAGGGGAGGGTTTATCTAAGGTGATAGTGGGTAGACTCTCCCATAGTTATCACCATCTTGTGGATTGGGTCAAGCTTCTCCCAAAATGCAATTTTTGCAATAACAAGTTTCACTGTAACATCAATTGTTTGTTTTCCAGAGAGACCCTTATAAATGAATGCAACACCCAAGGGACTRATATCAGTGAAGGGGTACATTCCTTGGGTTGGGTAAGTCAAGAGGAATATAGTTGGTGGAAAATAGGGATAGTTGTAGGAGAATACTAGTGTGTTGTGGAAATTTTGAGCTCCGAGTGGATAAGGAGAGAYGACCCTATTTTTTGGATTACTAGTCTTAGCTAGTGGGTGACTTGCTGTTGAAATTTGGAGCAACARGTCTATGGTTGGCTGGAATATCCATCCCAAGAAGCYGGTTGCACAACTAATGCTAAAAGATAAGTGTTTTATCTGTTTTCTTCTTGTGTTTATGAGTTAAATTGTTGTGCATGAACTTTGTGTATTAGACTGATTTATATGTTGTTGTAATTAAGTTATTAGCTGCATTTCATGTTTATATCATAGTGTTGTATATGCATCTAATTTATGGTAATAGAAAACAATTAAATCTAGTTGTAATTCTATCTCATAAGATACAATAATTTAATTAGATAGTAGAAAATTTAATTTATGATTATTCCACACCTTAATGTTCCTCGGTTGGGTCGGGGGATGTTACAATCAAGCTTTGTATTTCTCTACTTTTCCTTTTACATTCAAATTCTTCTTAAACAACCATTTTATACCAATGGGATTTCTTCCAATTGGAAAATCTATTAGGTCCCAAGCCTCATTCTTTTCCAACCATTTCTTCTACCATGGCCTTTTTCCAAAGTTTTCCATCCTATGAATCCACTGCCTACCTAACAATTCTAGGATCATCATCAGTAATAATCAAAGAAATTTTTTAATAGAAATTAGGTGGATCATACCTTTCTGATTTCCTTCTTTCCTGAATTGATCTCCTCAATAACGGATTATGAGGCTTATCTTCTTCTAATTTTTTTTATTCTATAGAGTCCGATTCATTATCCTTCAATTCAAACTCTATTTTCTCTTGTTCTTCCTCCTTTGTTAAGACTTCCTATTTGACAACATATTTGATTTCTCTAAATACCATATCTCAACTATAAACTACCTTCTTATTTTATGGGTTCCAAAGCTTATAACCTTCCAGACCATCTTTACAACCATTAAAGATACAATTTTCAACCTTTTGTCCAACTTACTCTTTTTTTCCTTTGGAACGTGAAAATAGGAATCATAGACAAATACCCTGAGATGTGTAAGAGATGATTTGTTACCAGTCCATACCTCATGTTGAATATTTTCATCTAGTATTGATGATGGTGATCGATTTGTTGGAATACCGAGAGAGGGGGGTGAATCAGTATGAGCACTTTTACCACTTTTAGCCACCATAATAATCTTCAAATTAATCAACAATATATCATCAGTATATCATCAATATATCATGAGAATATAAACATAAGTAGCATCACATCAAGTACACAGTACACCAGAATTTACATGGAAACCCAAATGGGAGAAAACCATGAAATGTTTTCTTATATATCAAAGAATACATTCATTGGAAGTAACAACTTCCCAATTCCCCCGCTACAACTAGAAGGAGGCTACAACCCCCTATTTACAGGATCCAACTTGAAGGAAGCTAAAAATACCTGAATTCTATGGCTCCAACCAGAAGGAGGCTACAACCCCCTGATTCTCAAGCTCCAACCTAAAGGAAGCTACAACTCCCTGAATTATCTAGCTCCAACCAGAAGGAGGCTACAGCCCCTTGAATCTCAGGATCCAACCTGAATGAAAATCCAACTCCTTGATTCTCTGGCTCCAACCGGAAGGAGGATACAACCCACTTTCCTTGACTTGTCATGCTACCTTGAAATGTAAGTGTAGACCAATTGTCACTAGCACAATCACTGCCACTGTAACAACCACTGTCACCGCTACTATCACTACCACTGTCACCATCACTTCCATTGTCACATCAACCTTTGACCTATCAACCTAACACTATATCCAACCTGTCACTATCACCGATACTCAACCATATCCTCTCACATGGATCATATACCAATGACACCTCTCAACTAGATGTCCAACATCATGAACACATGCTTTTATCAAGAATATACCAAGATCACCAACATACCATCACAAGATATTTGTCTCAACCATGTACCAAATCATGTACTAAACCATCAACATATACCATACCAAGCATCAACCATGTACCAAAACATGTACCAAACCTATACCAAATCATGCATCAATCATGTACCAAAACCTGTACCGTACCATGTACCAAACCTATACCAAATCATGCATCAACCAAAACCTATGCCATACCATGTTCCAACATGATATCATGCATCAAATATGTATCTCACCATGCATCAATTTCACCAAGGAATTCCTCATACATATACCAAAAATGTGTCTCAAAGAATGTGCCCAATATCCAATATGCTCCTCAAACCATGTTCCTCAACCATATACCATATCACTCATGATATGTCTCAATCATTCCATACACCATGTACCATAAGATATATCAAGCAAGTACCATCAAATTTGTACCTCAAAAAAGTACCAAACAACCAAGATCATATACCAAGTATATGCCTCAACCATGCACCTAATATGTGCCTCAAGCATGTGTCAATGCCTCAACAATATACCAAAGACTTGCCTCAAGCATGCACCATAACATCATCAACATGTAACCCTAAAAACATGCATATTAACATACCTATAACTCTGTAACAAACCTAGTGTATGTGATCATAGACCTGGAGACCTTTCTCAACTTCAGAAACAAGAGAATAAGATCTTCATCAAACTTTACCTTAGTCTCATAGGACTACTTTTTGGATTAGTCACAAAACCTAACTTTAAACAAGCATAAATCCATAATCGTAATGAATAAAGGTCTGAAACTTGTATTAAATATATTCTCTACACTTAATCCAAGTTTCATTACTTGGAACATCCCAAAAAAGGAGTTATAGAAACAATGGCAGACCTTGCTGAATTCTAGCTTATTCTAGAGAGAGAAATTGTATAGAATTTCACGCACATAAGATTTGATATATAGATCTGAAATCATAAAAAACATACTAAGGAATGTACTATATCCAATGCATTTGATCTCACTAAATTTGGATCCTCTATGAAGAAATTATGATAGTTTTACCTAAAACACTTGTTTGAGACTAGTTTCAAGACTAGCCAAAAACCCTATTTTCCATAGAGTGTATCTCTGAAAATGCAATGACCTAGAAGTGGAACTTTCTACCACATGTACCTGGATATATCTTCTCAATATTATCCAAGTTTCATTATCTGGATAATTATAGAAATAAATTTATAGCAACAATGGTAAGATGACCTATAAATAACATACCATAGAACACATCCTCACAATAATTCATCCTCCCTTGGAATTTCTCCCTTCTTCACTTAATATTCCCTCTGAAATTAACCTAATATCTCCTTGGTTACCTAAGATAATACTTACTTACTCACATAGAATATATTCAATAGAATGTGTGTGTGAATGTCCTTATGAGTGACTTCTTGAGGTGTATATATACTTTTTCTAAGTAACCTCTTTCCTTAACTTTAGGGCTTCTTGAACTTTCTTGTTACAACCATTTTACCTTTTCATTAAAGACTTGTAACAAACTAGGGGATTCTTGACCATTCTTCGGGGATTCTAACTTCACAATTCCATAACTCTTCAAATGTGAGGAACTACGTGGTGTACCACCTATCACTAGAAATAGCATGATGAAGACTATCCATCCATGAGTGAGTTACTTGCATTTACACCATCCTTAATGAACTTTTTCCTTGATCAAATTCAGGTTCCATAACCACACCTCTAAGGCTTCATGTAGAATTCTTCAAATGCACTCAACTTACTCACCATCAATCTCGATCATACAAATTATAATCAAATTTCCAACAATATTATCCACATCTCGAGACCTTTCCAAGGGTTGACATCAATCTCTAAGGGTTGACAACAATCTATAAGAGTTGACATCAATGACAACCAACTGTCCAACAATATCCCCCATTGTTATTGATGGCAACACCAATGTTGATGGAAACACTGATGCTCCAACACTCATGTTATCCCTGTGACCATTTATCCTCATCAATGTTTCTCACTCTCCCCCTTTGACATCAATGGAAAAGGGTATCTCTCCTTGGGGTTGCTCCCCTTGTCTTCATGCCTATTTTTTTTTCTCTTTGTTTCGATGTCTTTGTTCCTTCTCTCCTTTGAAAAAATGATAACTCTCCCTATCGATATGTCTCTCCCTATCTGCATGCTACTGATATGATCTCTATCTCTAATGATTTCTATTACTTTGACTTCTTTGCACTATGTCATGTAGATCAATGTAGGGCTACCTGTATATGTTTTTTTCTCTCTCTTCTAGTGCTTTCTTATTGTCCATTAGTGCTTCCTCTTGTAACACTCTGACATATGTAAAAATAATTCATTACTTGATTCATTCTCTTGTCATGTTTACTTGACCATACTTGTTCAATGATTTCCTTCTCATGATATAGTTTCTACTAACGGTTTATCTTTCCCTGTTTTGATGTGTCTTTGCCTTTCTGTGACCAATTGATTCCACTGATTCCAATTGTAAATACACTGCTATGGATATTCTCTAACCCATGTTTTTTGTACCTTCCAATGATATCATAAATCCATCTCTATCCATATGCAATAAGATTTCCATAACTCTACTACTCAACTGTCCACAATGCTGACTCATCTGTCATTTTTTACTTCTTCTATCTGACTGTTATAAATCTGTCTCTGCAAATACTTCAAAATTTCTCAAAGGAAGGCTCTCTGATCTGTAGTAGTTACTGCATTGAATCCCCCTTTTCAATATTTATATTTACTAGGAGTATCCAAACGAGATGGCTTAGAAAAATATCCACTCTGATGTGGAGTAATATTCCTCTTCGTATGTAGACTCGTCGTCTCTCTGAACTCGGACTTCTTTCTTTCTACCTATGGATTGGCATTGCACTACAATTCCCGAGAGTACAATTTATTTGGCATGTTCCTTATTCATCTTCTCTTATTTTGTTTCTCGTACTACTGCAAATCCTGGGATCTCTGGGACCTAGTCTTCATTTACATGTTCTTCTTGTTTTCATTTCTTCTCCAAACCTTTTTGTATCTAACATATTCCTTTTTCCATGTATATATGTCTTCATCTTGTACTATTTCGAATCCTGAGAGTATGAATTCTGGGTGTTCTTCATTCATATGATCTCCCTTTACATTTCCTTGTTTTCTTTTCCAAACTTTCCTATATCTGATATCAATGTTATTTTTCATAGAAGTATCCATCATGCTTCTACAATCATGAGCTATGTGACCATAGTTATGGAATTTTTAACAGTCAATGTTATGTGGGGCCACATAATCATTTCTTGCTTGAACATTTCTTCCATAATCCCTACAATTTGCAACATTATGTCCAAAGTTAATACAATAAAAACAATGACCATAAAAGAAATTTACATACCTGGGAGTGAATGATCTTCTTTGTGGTGTAGTGCTTCTCAATTCCTACCTTGGTTGATCATGATCTTCTCTTATGTTGATCCCTTCATTCCGATTGAAGCTTCTTTTTGGCTTGAATGTGGAAGGTCTTCTTGAATATGTATATTTATCATTTTTCTTTAATTATCGTTGACCTTGATTCCTTCCTTTGAGTACTTCTTCATAAATTTTACTCTTTTGTTCATTCTTCTTTTCTGGAAACCTAGAGTGCTTCTCTTCAACATTCTCTATTGATGATGTGGATGTTTTTGTATTCTTATCATTCTTTCTGAGCTTGATGATTTTGGATCTCAATGTGACAACTTCTGCTTCAAGATTCTCAACCTCTTCTTCTTTCTTCATCATCTGACTCTTCACGATTTCTTCTATTCACTTTTCTTCTTCAAGTTGGATATTCAAGGAGATGATTTCCTTTTCAAGTATTCTTTCTTCTTGATAAAATTCCACTTCAATTTGATTTAATTCTTCTGTTCTTTCCTTAATATGATCTATTAAAATATTTTATCTTTTCTTTGCTTCCTTTATTTCAGCTTCCAAACATTGCTTTTATTCCATCTGACCTTTGTATGCTTCTTCAATCTTTCTATCTTCTTCTAGCTGAGATTTTAGTTTCACGATGACTTGTTGGTTTTCTCTGGAAATTTATTGAGAATTATTCTTGACCAATTGTTCTTCAAGAGACTTTTTTCCCTTTATTTCTTTCATCAATTCGTCTAGAGCATTGATTATTTCTGCTTCAAGATCTACTATACCTTCTTCACAATCTTCTTCTTCCAAATCTGTCTAACATAAAGAAAATATTTCATGTTTTGTACCTGCATATTCTTTAGCACTCTCTGGCTCTATGATGGGAGATTCCTCAAAATAGATATTATGTAACGTATCCCAAATTTCTTTGTCTAATAAACATTTTCCAACCTTTTCTCTTACCATATCAAGTAATCCTTCCCAAATGAAATCCATTGCTATTTTGTTGTTTCTTTTCAATTCCTTCTTGGTTGTAGTATTTGGTTCCTTAGTAGCAGTATATCATGTAACAACTGATTGAAAAACATTATATCCCTCTGCCTGTAAAATTGTTTTCATTCTAATATTCTACAACTCATAGTTCTAACCAATATGACCATCAAACCATGGTATTTAATTATCTGTGTATGCAATATTCCAGATATCCATGATATTCCTTCCAGTGGTTAAATTGTTTCCTGAAGGAACCTTCTATGATACCAATTGTTGGAACTCTAAGAGGGGGGGGTGGTGAATCAGTATGAAAACCTTTTCCACTTTTAACCACAATATATAAACTTGAACTTAATCAACAATATATCATATGTATATCATGAGAATATAAACATAATAAACATCACATCAAGTACATAGTACACTAGGATTTACGTGGAAACCCAAACAAGAGAAAACCACATAATGCTTTCTTAAATATCAAAGAATATATTCATTGGAAGCACCAACTTCCCAATTCTCTAGCTGCAACTGGAAGGAGGCTACAACCCCCTATTTACAAGCTCCAACTTGAAGGAAGCTAGAACTTCTTGAATTCTCTGGCTCCAACTAGAAGGAGGCTACAACCCCCTGATTCTCAGGATCCAACCTGAAGGAAGATAAAACACCCTGAATTCTTTGGCTACAACCATAAGGAGGCTACAACCCTCTGATTATTAGGATCCAACTTGAAGGAATCTCCAACTCCCTGATTCTCTGGCTCCAACCGGAAGGAGGCTACAACCCTCTTTCCTTGCCTTGTCCTGCCTCCCTAAAATATAAGTGTAGACGAATTATCACTACCACAATCACTGCCATTGTCACTACCATTGTCACTGACATTATCACTGCCATTGTTACTGCCGCTATCACATAAAAATGTGACATGTCAAACTGTCACTATCATCGATACTCAACTAGATCCTCTCACATGGATCATATACCAAGGACACCTCTCAACTAGATATCCAACATCACCAACACATGCTTGTATCGAGTATGTACCAAGATCACCAACATACCATCAGAAGATATATGTCTCAACCATGTACCAAAACATGTACTAAACCATCAACCTATACCATACCAAGCATCAGCCATGTACCCCAACCTGTACCACAACATGTACCAGACCTGTACCAAATAATGCATCAATCATGTACCAAAACCTGTACCATACCATGTACCCAACCTGTACCAAATAATGCATCAACCAAAACCTGTGCCATACCATGTGCCAACACCATATCATGCACCAACTATTTATCTCACCATGCATTAATGTCACCAAGGGATGCCTCATACATATACCAAAAATGTATCTCAAACAATGTGCCCAATATCCAAGATGCTCCTCAAACCATGTGTCTCAACCATATACCATATCACTCATGATATGTCTCAATCATGTCATACACCATGTACCATAATATATATCAATAAAGTACCATCAAATATGTACCTCAACAAAGTACCGAACAACCAAGATCATAAACCAAGTATATGCATCAACCATGCACCTAATATGTGCCTCAAGCATGTGCCAATGTGTCAACAATATACCAAAGACTTGCCTCAAGCATGCACCATAACATCATCAATGTGTAACCCTCAAAACATGCATATAACCATACATGTAACTATGTAACATACTTGGTGTATGTTATCACAGACCTGCAGACCTTCCTCAACTTCAACAACAAGAGAATAACATCTTCATCAAACTTTAGCTTAGTTTCACGGGACTAGTTTTTGGATTAGTCACAAACCATACCTTTCAACACACATATATACATACCTATAATGAATAAAGTTATGAAATTTGTACCCAATATTATTCAATATATTCTATGCAATTCCTCTAGGCTTCACTTCCTAGAACATCCCATAAAAGGAGTTATGGTGAAAATGATAGACCTTGTTAAATTATGGATTATTCTAGAGAGTGAACTTGTATAGTATGTCCCACAAAAAATGTTTCATATGTAAATTTGAAAATCATACAGAACATATTAAAGATTGTACTCTATCTAATGCATTTTTTCTCACTAAATTTTGATTCTCTATGAATAAGTTATGGCATTTTTGCCAGGAATACTTGTTTGAGACTAGTTTCAGGACTAGCCAAAAACCCCATTTTCCACAAAGTTTATCTCCAAAAATAAAATGACCTAGAAGATGAAATATATACCATAGGTACCTTGATATGTCTTCTCAATATCCTCCAAGTTTCTTTATCATATTTAGTCTATAAATAAAGTTATAGAGAAAATGGTAAGATGACTTGTAAATAACATACCTTAGAACACATCCTCACAAGAATTCATCCTCCCTTGGAATTTCTCCCTTCTTCACTTCATATTCCCTACGAAATTCACCTCCAATCTCCTTGGTTATATTAGATAATAATTACTTACTCACATCGAAGATATTCAATAGAATGTGTGTGTGAATGTCCTTATGAGTGACTTCTTGAGGTGTATATATACTTTTTCTAAGTAACCTCTTTACTTAACTTTAGGGATTCTTGAAATTTCTTGTTACAACCACTTTACCCTTTCATTAAATACTTGTAACAAACTAGGGGCTTCTTGACCATTCTTTGGGGATTCTAACTTCACAAGGCCATAACTCATCAACCGTGAGGAACTACGTGGCGTACCACCTATCACCAAAAATAACATGATGGGGACTATCCATTCATGAATGAGTTACCTGCATTTAAACCACCCTTCATGACCTTTTTCCTCGATCAGCTTTAGGTTCCATAACCACACCTCCGACGATTCATGTAGACTTCTTCAAATGCACTTAACTAACTCACCATCAATATCAATCATACAAATGACAATAAATTGTCCAACAATATTATCCACATGTTTGGACCTCTCCAAGGGTTCCAAGGGTTGACATCAATGACAACCAATTTTCCAAACCAATTTTACAACACGATTGACTAGGTAACATGCAGTACCCACTACCTTTTCCTTCCTGTCCTAACCCAACACCACTAAGCATTCTCCTTTATTTTTTCATTAGTGTCTTATTCATCCTTTCTGCAACTCCATTCTACTAAGGTGTGTATGGTGTATCCTTTTTCCTTGCTATACCACACTTATTACATAATTATTCAAATTCATTTCCATAGAATTCTCCATCATTATTTGTTCTCAACACCGTAATTCTCTTCTCTGTATGATTCTCCTCAAGAGCCTTAAACTCTTTGAATTTGTCAAAGACCTCATATTTATTCCTAAGGAAATAAATCCATGTATTCCTCGAGAAATTATCTATAAATGAGACACAGTACACAGATTTACCTAGTGATGGAACCGACATAGGTCCAAACACATCATTGTGCACCAACTGYAATATTATATTTTCCCTTGTAGCACCAGCGGACAATATTACATGAATCTTCTTCTCATATAAGCAGTGTTCAAATAAATCAAAATCGAGAGATAAATTAGACATACCTTCATCCATACCTTTACCGTGAAGTACTCAAAGKCCCTTCTCTCTAATAATCCCTAGTATTTGATGCCACAACATAGTCTTTTATCTAAAGACTATAGGAGTTTTTTCTTCTTTGGTTCCAATCTCAGGAACAATGAAACTATTGCACYTATCCCTAGTAGTTCTTCCTAGAATATTATAGAGAGTTCCAATCCAAAACCCCTTCATTAACACCATTTCACCTCAAACCATTCTTTAGGTTTCTTTACAAATACCCTTTTTACCCCTGCATCATCCATTTTCTTACAAAAATGAAATTTATGGCCAATCCTGGGATGTACAGAATACTAGGGAGTGTTCTAATCCTTTAATCGATGAGATTCAACTTGAATTTTCCTCATCCTATGATTTAGTATATTGAGTCATCACCTAGGAAAACATCACCTCCATCATACCTTTCATATTCATGAAACCACTCCCTGTGAGTATTCATATGAAAGGATGCACCTGATTCTACCAACCATGCCTCATGACATGCATGTGTTGTTGAAGAATCCAAGTACACATCCCCTCCTTCGTCGATAGAGGTTTTTTCTTATGTAGAAGGAGCATCATCAAATCCCTTTCCTCTCTCCACACTTTTGTATCTACATTGTTTGTTTCTTGTAGTGCCCTTATTTTCCACATCCCCAACATACCTTTACAAATTTTATGGGAGATTTAGATCTCCCACTTGAGGAATTAAATCTATTTCTTTCCTAGGAGAGTCCTCTTGCAAGTAAGGCGTATGTTCTTTGTCCTTCCACATTATTTTTCCCATCTCCTCCAACAACAAGGATGAGACCAGATCATCAAATATTAAAGTAGTTGAATTACTACCCATGGCTATAACCAAGCTATCANTAGGAGAGTCCTCTTGCAAGTAAGGCGTATGTTCTTTGTCCTTCCACATTATTTTTCCCATCTCCTCCAACAACAAGGATGAGACCAGATCATCAAATATTAAAGTAGTTGAATTACTACCCATGGCTATAACCAAGCTATCATCGATTCTGGTAAAGAGAACAATAAATTGATACACGTATCTTCATCAGAAATATTAATATTACCATAGTATTGAAGGAATTTAGATTCTCTATCACCGATTGTCCATCTTTCATCCTCAGGTTGTACAACTTATTCTACAGGAAAATTTTGTTTACTTGGGACTTAGACTGATATGAATCTCCTAACTTATCCTACAATGCCTTGGATGTAACTTCCCCCAACACATTTAATAATATTGAATCTGAGAGACACAACCAAATTGTGATCTTCACCTTCTAATCCAACTTTTTCCAGTCTTTTGTTGACATTCTTGTAGGTGCAGTACCTAGATCTATAAAGGTCCATTGATATTTTTCCACCAATAGATCTTCCATATTGAGCTTCCACAACTCAAAACTTTGACCATTATATTTCTCGATCTCTATTTTCTAACTTCTCACCATTTCTTTTCACCTAAAGAATCGATATCACTGAGCTCCCATTGTAATAAGGCTTATCACAGAGCCGAGCCAAACCCATGACCACAAAGGTGTCCCCCTTAAGAAAATAGCTACTTTGATACCAAATGTATATTTTAACCTTGTACAATTAATTACTACAAATAGATCATTAATAAAAATATAAAAGATACAATGGCACACACACATATCATGCAAAGATTTTACCTTGGAAACACAAATCGAGAAAACTAGAAATCTGTTTAGAGGCACACCTCTAATTCTTTATTCATCATATATATTCATTGTTTACAATACAATATATATGGAATCTTGCGACATCCAAAACCCCTAATACATTTATTGGACAAAACCATGTGCCGAAAACTGCTAAAAACGGATGCAAAAATCACCATTTTTTTGTTTTCGATTCGGGGGCTTTGCCCCCCTATGACCCTTCCACGCGCCCGATGCAATGTAGACACCAATTCTAGTCATGAAAATAATATAACACATAACCCAACATTTTTAAATGTGAATTATTCAACAATGTTTTCTCCATTTTTTATATTTGATGGGTATTCAATAAGAGATGTATATTTTTTTTCTTTAAGCTAAGAAGATCATTGACAAACATTTTACAATTAAATTGTGTATGACCTATTTTCCCCAGTAGTAACGTTATATCTCCCTCCTATCTTTATTTGATCTATTATTATTGTCTTTTGAGTAAAATGGCATTGTAGGTGATGCTGGTTGAGCATCACCTTTTGTATCTCCTAGAATGGTTCTCTTTTCTTCAACCAAGGGTGCAAAATTCATATCTTCTAGACTTTGTGAAGGAAATTGGTTTAGAGTAAAAATTACATAGTTGTATTTAGATGTTAGATTATTTAACAAAATGGATTTGGTGTCCTATTCATCTATGAAAGCCTTTATTTTTGTTAGTTGTTTGAGAATAAATCTCAGGTTGTTTATGTGTCTAGACATAATGACTTCAGTTGAACTCTTAAAATTCAATAATTGTGTTTTTAGAGAAAACTTTTCATTCACCACTTGTGGTCCAAATAATGCATTCAATGTATCCCATATTTCCTTGGATGATTTATCTAAATACACATGAAGTAACTCCGAATTTGTGAGAAAAAGTCCCAATAATTTTTTTGAATCTCTTAGTGATTTCTCAATCCCTTTTATTAAACCCCACAAAATTTTATTTTCATTTTTACATTATAGATGTGAAAATTGAAAAATAATATTTCTTTAATAAAATTTCAATTATTAACATAAAAAAACAAATTATTGTGGAAATGTGAACACTAAGAAAGCAAGTGTAAACCCCCCCCCTCAAATGAGAAATAAGATTCCTTACACTTGATTTGCTTGAAAATAATAATAAGACACTCCTATAATAAACAAAATCTCTTTGAAATATCCTATATAAAAACAATGTAGCTCATATAACTATATATAAATACCAATGATCAATTTCGAAAAATTTCCAACTCCCTTTACACTAGGCTTGAATTATTGATATATGATGGATGATCTTCTTTGTATGTGGCTCTTTGCATAGATTGTGGCTCAAATTAGTGGCTCCAAGGTTCTCACTCCCTTTAGCATCTTGTGAATTCTCAACTGTTTTTTCATTTTTCTAAATTCATTGAGCCAAAGTTGCCATTAAGGTTTTATTATGATGACTCCCTTTAGCATTTTTGAATGTTCAACTCTTTTTTCAATTTTCTAAATTCATTGAGCCAAAGTTGGTTGCAACTCTATTAATCAATCTACACATATGTGACAAGTTGAAAAGAGTGATTTACTCTTCAATGTACATCAACTCCCTTCCTTTTACATAGTAGTTGAGATGGGAAACTTTCCTTATATTGAAACATGTGGATTTCCTTACTATGGCTCCTTTTTGTTTAGTGGCTCATGCAATGAATCACTTGCAATCACTATAATTCCACTCCCTTGGAAATGTTTTTATTTGATTTATCTCTCAAATCGATATGCCTTCTCAAATTTCATGGTAATGGCTCCTCTACTTCAAGGGGTTTACTTTAGTAATGCTTTGTTTCAACAATTAATTTTCCTAATATATCATGTGCTCACGTTTGATGGTTGGATGCTATGATATCATGTAAACATAAAATATGAATACACAATTAGATGAACTTAAAGAAAATATTTAATATTACCTTCGGTACATGTAATAATGTTAAGAAGTATCTCTCTTTATTTTTAGTGGTCCTAATGGTTAAGAACATGTGATTCCTCCTAAGTGATCACAAAATTTCAGATCCAGAAAAGGGTAGGTGGGTAGGGTATGTATACCTATGTAGAGCCACTCAAATTGTGATTTCATCTCTAGATTTCGTCAAATTCTGGAGAAAAAGGCCAAAACTTAAAATGTTTACACAACATCGTTATATATATATATATATTAATTACACTTTAGTAAGTTAATATATTAAATTATATTTTTGGTATTAATAACTATCAATTTGAAATTGTATTAAAATATACAAAATTAAAACCTTATACTTCTCTAACAACTATAATACTTGTAACTAACATAGATCCATTTTAAAACTAGATTTATGAGGCAAGATGGGTGGAATTAGTATATTACACTTTACTAGATTAATATATTAAATTATATTTTTGATATTAATAACTATAAATTTGAAATTGTATTAAAATATACAAAATTAAAACCTTATACTTCTAGAACAACTCTAATACTTGTAACCAACATAGATCTATCTTAAACCTAGATCTATCAGGAAAGATGGATCAAATTTATTAAGGTATATTTTTTTATTATTATCATTCAATATGAAAAAATTAACATTTTAGATGTTGTGATATACATGTAAATAGGTAGTATATATATGAGTAATATGTAAGGGTGTGCATAATTGTTTTTTTAAATCTAGTCGTCTTTAAATGAGTAATAAATTAGGTGTTTGTAATAATTGAATAAAAATATTTTCATTTTAATTGAACAAAACCCAAAATTAATACTTATTAATACCAAAAATGAATTTTTTTTATTGAAAACACATTCCTAAGGACATATTTCCTTCACATTAAAGTTCCCAAAAGGATCTCAAGTTTCCAAAACCAAGTTTTCAAAACTGTTACTAGCAAATTATGGACATTTTGTATTGTTCCCAAGTTCCTAAAACCATGGAAATGCTGGAAAGTTTTTGAGATGGTGGGATCCCTTCCTACAACTATAAAGAGATGTGTAATTCATTCCACCCTCATGGAGTTATAGGTGACATTTAAAAAAATACCAAAAAATATTTCAATGTGGGTTCTAAATTAAATATTTTAATGTCCACATTAATTTTATATCAACTTTGTGTGTGTGTGTGTGTGTGTGTGTGTTTAAGATGTTGTTCAAGGAGATGTGTAATTTCTTCTATGTTTTGGCCATTTTCATGGGAATGCTAAAAAGTTTTGGAATGGTTAGAACATTTCAAGGATGTGTAAAATCTAGAGATTCTAGTAGCTAAATATGTATTTCTCAGCAAGCTCCCCACTAAACACATCACTTAGTAAACAAAACCCACACAACCGAATGTGTTATTAATAACTTCCAATTTAAGAATGACATAAAGGCTTCCCTAGAGTTGGCTATTGACCAATTTTTACACAACATAAATGGTATATTTCATATGAATATAAACAAAAATTCTAAAGGAAAAAAAAAATACTAATTTCAAACTATATTAAAATTTGCAAAATAAAACCTTATACCTATGGAACAACTATAATAGTTGTAATAAATATATTTTTCTTATTGTTATTTCTTTTTAAAATTTAGTGGACTTTATTTATTTTTTAATGTAATTGTTATCTAACCTA
This sequence comes from Picea sitchensis, assembly GCA_010110895.2. NCBI lineage: Eukaryota > Viridiplantae > Streptophyta > Pinopsida > Pinales > Pinaceae > Picea > Picea sitchensis. The sequence goes on from SNQJ01S0002836.1 coordinate 179,410, forward strand.
ATGTTAACTTGAAAACATATACCATGTACTAGGTTATAGAGAACATGGTTATTCTATGCAATAAATTAGGTGTTTGTAATAATTGAATAAAAATATTTTCATTTTAATTTAACAAAATTCAAAATTGGTAATTATTAATATCAAAAATAGAATTTAAATTTAAATTTCTCTATATTGGAAACTTATTCCTAATGACACATTTCTTTGAGGTTGAAATTCCCAAAAAGATCTTAAGTTTATGAAACTATTACTAGCCAAGTTCTCAAAAATATGAGAATTTTCTCTTTAATTTTGTCCAAAATTAAATCAGAAATTGTTAAATCTATAGATTTGAGTGACTAAATTTGTATAATGTAAGTGCCCTGAAAATTATGCAATTTAAACAACAGATTTAACAAAATTAAATGAAAAGCACCAAAACCTAAAATTTTTAGACAAAAATATAATATATATAATTGATAAAAAAAATATTTTATTGAAAAGCACCAAAACCTAAAACTTTTAGACAAAAATATAATATATATATAATTGATAAAAAAATATTTTATTGAACTTATACATTGAAATATTTTTTTAAATGCCATATTGGAAATAATAGACTATAACCACATATTGGAAATAATAGACTCGTAGTATGACCTTTATTAGAATATATGAAGTTACAGGTTTGAATGATCTTGGATTTGGACTTCCTTTATCATAAAGGAAATACAAATATATATTAAAAAAAATTAAAGAAGAATTTTTATATCATTCTTTAGATTATAGGTAATACTTAGTAAAATTTGAATGATATAATTTTTGGTTTTATATAATGGTTTAGATGTACCCTAACTTTGTATTTATCTAAGTCCAAAAATCATTGAATGAAATAATTTTTGGTTTTATATAATGGTTTAGATGTATCCTAACTTTTATCTTAGTCCAAAAATAAATCATTGAATGATATAATTTTTGGTTTTATATAATGGTTTAGATGTATCCTAACTTTGTATTTATAAAGTCCAAAAATAAATCAAAGTGTTAGTTTTCACCTAATTTTTTTTATCATTTTTAATATTGATAAATATGTGATTAAAATAAATATAATCTGATACATATACCAAATTTTTTTTATCACTTTTAATGTTGATAAATATGTGATTAAAATAAATCTAATCTGACACATATACCAAGCACATATGATTTTTTCAATCATACTAATACTATGAAAATTATACTTTGAACTATCACTCTTCACCATCTAAAAAGACATTTTCAGAAAGGATGCATTGATGGAGCACTGCACACTGCTCTTCAAGTTCGTTTGATAGAACCCTAACGACAGCGTTAAAACAAATGATTTCCACTACACAGACAAAGATCGAAAATAGGGAAATCGAGAAGTCCCAAATTACTCTCGAAATAACTTCTTAATGAATTGATATCAATCCCAGCACATATTTCATTTTCAGAGTGAGAAATACATGTAATTTCTTACTGTTCAAAACCATAATCAAGCCTACCAGCTACGAAAAGAACCATGCAGAGACCTCCAGATGTAAATGAATTTGTCCAAGAGTCTTAAAATTTATAAGACGCCTGCATCTCTGTGGATCTGTTCATCGATCGATCCCATTATCTGCAAGTCCGGGGTTGCATCTGGTTCCGTCCTCATAGATCAACGGGGGGAGAAGAAGATTGTCGTCCAGTGGGGGATCCATTATCTCTAAATCCGTTTGCGTCTTGTCATCGATCGACGGAGTGAAAGGAAGTTTGCAGTCGAATGGAGGATCCATGAACTCCAAATCCCCTTCCAGTATTCGCACTACTGCTCCCATTGAAGGTCTCAACGCCCAGTTGCTCTGAATACACCAGAGCGTTGTTTTTATCAATCGATACGCTTCGTCCATCTCCCCTGGCCTATTCAATTTCAGTCCAGTCTCAATCAATTCATCCATCTTTGTAATGCCCATATTTAGATTCATCAATTTAGATTCATCAAATATTAAAGACTTCATAGCAAAATAAAATAAATGCATAATTTAACAGGTTACTCGGTTCTGATGCTAAGTTCTGTTGCCAGCTGCCTTGCTATTGCTGCTCTCCTGCTACCTGCTACAAGTCCGGTCCTGTTGCAAACAAAGAAAAATTGCCCAAAACTATTGTCCACCCTGCCAGCTAGGAAAACGACCTAGCTCCAGGATATCTACGGATATCCTGGCCCTCCGAGCCCAAAACCTCTAGCAACCCAGCCCCTGCATGATCAATATCTCACAACCAGAAAATCCAGTGCCTCAATCTGAGCACACCCATCTCTCAGCCCCTCTCTGCTCTCTGCCCATAACAAGAAAAACAGTCATCACTAGAATCCTCCCCTCCAACCCTTCCTTCCTTCCCCTCCCCTCCAACTCCACCTTGCATTAAATTCCTTATCCCTCCATTTAATTACCCTTATCCATTCTCATTAATTCTTTATCTTCTCGGAATCCTTATGTGATCCCTTCTTGTATAAGTAACTTGATTTAAATGTTATATTTTATTCTCCACCCTTTTATTTAATACTTAATTAATTAATTAATTAATTAATATTTAAATGAATCATTAACCATCATGACTAATTCATTAATAATAATGAATTAAAAATGTTATTTTAAGACATAATTATAGTTTAGCTAAACTTTTAAAATTATATTATTAAATTAATTACACTTAATAATCCAGGATCGTTACAATCTTTCCTTGCCTCGCCTTACTAAAAGCAATAGATGGAAAATACCAGAGTTATCCACGTTCTTACTCCCCCTTATTATTTCCAGAAGCACCATCCCGTAGCTGAACACGTCGCTCTTAGATGTGACTCCTGACCCCAAAAGCCACTCGGGCGCCATGTATCCGGGCGTCCCTCTCACACTTGTCACCACACGGCTTTCCAGATCTCTGTTCAGAGATCTCGCCATGCCGAAATCGGAGACCTTCGCATTGAAATACTCATCCAGAAGAATGTTCTGAGGTTTGACATCAAGATGCAGAATACAAAGTCTAGAATTATCATGCAGGTACGCAAGTCCCCGGGCGGTGTCGAGCGCAATGGAATATATGGTCTTCCAATCCAGACGTTTTTCCGAGCCGAACAGCCATTTATCAAGAGACCCGTTGGCCATGAATTCGTATACCAGAATACGATGGTGTGCTTCCACACAAACACCACGCAAACTGACGAGATTGGAATGATTGATGGACGATAGGGTGGCGATTTCTGCACAAAACTCCCTCTGTCCTTGCCCCGCCCGATCCAGCAGACATTTCACGGCCACCTTCGTACCATCTGCTAAAATTCCTTCGTGTACCATCCCGAATCCTCCCATTCCAATCTCTCTGTTGAATCTGTCGGTGGCGGTCTGCAAGGCCTGGAAACTGAATATTGTTGGAAGACCAAACAGATTTGTGAGATAATCTCCACTCAATTCATGGAAAACTTCAAGGTTATGAGGAGGAGAGTTCTGATATTCAAACCCATTAATTGGAAATTGATCTTTTCTCCATAAAATCACAAATACAGCTGAGAATAGGCAGAATATGGCAGTGGAGAGGATAACGAGACTCGCTCGGAGGTAGTAGGCAATGGAAAGGTTCAGGAGACCCGCGCAGAGGGTGGAAAACATAATCAACAAAAGAAAGAGGGAAACTACAACCAAACTAAACGTTTTGCAGTGCGCTTGAATTGTTTTGATAGCTCTGGATACTACGCCATTCGCATGCTCATCTGCTCTCTGCTGCGAATCCATTTCTCACATCTATGAGATGACCATAAACGCGCGCAGTAGAAAAGATCAATATATTAGAATAACTCTATATTTATTTTGGATGACTATCAAATTTCTTAAAAAAACATTAAATGTAAACTTTTATTTTTTTATTTTTTCAGTTTTGAAAAAGTTTACTTATTCCTCTTTGCTCACGATAGGATAGATCTATGAAGTTTTTTATAAAATTTACACCGAGTTTGATTCGGATTTAAAATGAATCTTAGGTCAACTTCATGTTGAAAATTAAAAGAATTAAGCATTTTGAAAACGTTTAAATATTTTAATTAATGATAAGTATTTTTTAACTTTTTAAGTTGTACAGTTTTAAACTTAGAGGGGTAGGGTATGTAGATCTGTGTAAACTTCAGCAGTCAAATTGTTGCACAGAAGGGGTCCCTTGAACCAGAAACAAGGGGATCTCATACACCAATTTAGTGTATGGTTTGACTTTGTCCTTAAAATTAGATTATTATTATTATTATTATTATTATAAATTTGATATTGAAATATTTACTTACATTCAAATATTTTTTACATGTTAAGTATTGAAGTAATTACAATCAAAGGACTTTATCCTTATCAGTGCATGATATGGAGTTAAGATGGATTTAAGTGGGTATGTATGTATGTCAACTCCAAGTTGAGCATAGATGGAATTACATGTTGAGAACTTTGAATTATTTTATTTCTATATAAAGTTGATATTAAAATATTTTATTTAAGTACAACATCATTGACTCAATGTGTATCTATTGGTGGAATAAAAAAAATGTTTTGAATTTCTCTCTCCCCCTCTTTATATATATATATAATTGCTAAAAAATATTTTACTAAAGTGGGAATTGAAATATTTTATTTATGACAGTTAATATTTTTTAAATGTCATATGTCAAATCCATATTGAACATGGAAAGATATAAAAAGATTATATTCATGGAAACACAACTATTTCAAATATTAATGGTCAAATTTGAATTCATTATAAATATTTTAATGAATTCCATTATTAACACAATAATCAAATGGGCTAGAATACATGATATACCATAACTTTAAACAATATTATTATCAAAATGAAGGAGGATGTGATCACATAAGCTTAGATCTTTACACCAAAGTCCTCTTGACTCTAGTTGAGTTTGGTTGAATTTGGTGGTATTTGTAACCTTTTATTGAATAAAGTCTTTTTTCATATTAAATCATGTGTATATTTTATTCCATGGATCTTATGTACTTGTCTTGGTAATGTATTTTGGTAATAGATGTGTTGAACATACAACTTCCAATGCTTAGATATTTACACCAAAGCCTTCTTGACTCTTGTTGAATTTGGTTGAATCCTTTCATTGAATAAAGCATTTTTGCATATTGAATCATGTGTATATTTTATTCTATAGATTTTATGTACTTGTCTTGGTAATGTATTGTGCTAATAGATGTGTTGAAGATACAACTTCTAATGCTTAGATATTTACACCAAAGTCCTCTTGACTCTCATTGAGTTTGGTTGAATTTGGTGATATTTGTAACCTTTCATTGAATAAAGCATTTTTTCATATTGAATCATGTGTATATTTTATTCCATGGATTTTATGTACTTGTCTTGGTAATACACTGTGGTAATAGATGTGTTGAAGATACAACTTCCAATGCTTAGATATTTACACCAAAGTCCTCTTGAATCTCATTGAATTTGGTTGAATTTGGTGGTATTTGTAACCTTTCATTGAATAAAGCATTTTTGCATATTGGATCATGTGTATATTTTATTCCATGGATCTTATGTACTTGTCTTCGTAATGTATTGTGGTAATAGATATGTTGAAGATACAACTTCTAATGCTTATATCTCTACACCAAAGTCCTCTCGTTGAGTTTGGTTGAATTTGGTAGTACTTGTAACCTTTCATTGAATAAAACATTTTTTCATATCGAATCATGTGTATATTTTATTCCATGGATTTTATGTACTTGTCTTGGTAATGCATTGTGGTAATAGATGTGTTGAAGATACAACTTCCAATGCTTATATCTTTACACCAAATTCCTCTTGAATCTCGTTGAGTTTGGATGAATTTGGTGGTATTTGTAACCTTTCATTGAATAAAGAATTTTTGCATATATGTGTATATTGTATTCCATGGATTTTATGTATTTGTCTTGGTAATGTATTGTGGTAATAGATTTGTTGAATATACAACTTCCAATGGAGAGGAAATATCACATGATGATGCTAGTTGTAGGGAAAGTGATGAAAACGGTCATATCATCAAAGGTAAATATATAGTAATCAACTATAATGGTGGCAAAAATGCCTTGTAATTTTAAACATTATAATTGTTATATAATATTGATAAATATGTATTTATTTTGTGAAGAGTTGTATTTATAATTATAATTGTTACTTACTATTTTATGTTTTATGTTTTATGTTATAGAAAATCTCGGTAATTTTTTTTCGGATCATTGTTAAAGAAAAGAAAAAAATCTTTACACCAAGTCTTATATGTAGTAACTTTGAGCATGTTAGCCATATTACAATTTATTATGCATTTTTCAATCAAATTTGTAGTATTATGTAATCCAACATACTACACCCTTCATGGTATTTATTCATTCTATGGCATGCATATTGATGTTTAAACATAGGGTATAGAGATGATGATGAATAGAGATAAATATATATTTTGTAGAGATGATGATTAATAGAGATAAAGATATATTTTGAAAGAAGAAAAAGAAGAATCTTTTGAAAGTAACTATGTTTAAAGTTGAAAGAAAATGAGAGGTTTCAAAATTTGGAAGTGGAAAAAATTTCAAATTTAAGAATTTTTAAACAATGTCACCATGAATGAAATGAAATGGTCAAAATAATACATAATATATATACATAATACATAATATATACACGTGTGAGGTGTAATATGTTCAAACTAGTCATATTTGTATTCATCCATGCTCGTATTCCTTTATCTTCTCTATTTCATTCATTGAAATTGAAATATATTATAATTTTCTAGAATAATTATGAGAAGGGTGATGGAGATGAATCAAAAGATATTAACACCTTTTAACTTATATATATATTTTTTTTGCATTTTTAAAAGTTTGTATTTTATTTTATTGATCTCGAATTCTTTTATTATTTTTTTTTAAAATAGGATGGTGAGGGTTTAGAAGATGAGGAGGGAACTAAAAATAGTTTTATCAATTTCATTCATTCAATTTTTTTTTTATGTTAAATTGATTTCATTTCTTGTTTAACCTCAAATATCAAGAGATAAATCTTTGGGGTGGTTTATTAGTGCTCCTTAGGTGAGAAATCATCCCCTTGTCTCCCACTAAAGGTTTTGTTATTGTATTCTCTACCCCTTTATTATATCATAGATATTGTCTAGCATGACTTGAATCTTCTTTATCATGATTTATATGTTTTTATATGAGTAGCCTTTGTGCTTTCACTTTGTATCCCACACTATTGTAGTAAGTATTTCTTTTGACATATTTATGGTCATTAGTTAGACATGCATTGATAAAATTATCTTATATTATTATATGTGTAAATATTTTTCATGGTACATTGTATACAAAGTTGACATTTACTTGTGATGGGAATGTACCACTTTATACTAGTAAGAAAAAATCATTTGTTTATGTTATGATTTAATTTAAGACTTTATCATTACATTTATACTTACATGCCTTAGTGTTTCCATGGTATGAAATCAATTCAATATTAGTGCAATTAATATTCATGATTGTGTTTACATATACAAGGTTTTTCACTCATGATTATTATGTTGTAGAATAAATGTGTGCTAATCATCAATCTCAATCTTAAAATATTATAAAATAACAATGAAAATAATTATAACTATAATTAATAATAATTAAAAAATAAGTTTTGATATAGATATGATGCAAAAACAATGAAATTTTGATATTAATATAATGATAATATGATTCAATGTGATGCCGGTTTTTTTTCATGCAATTATGATGCTAACATAAATCAAAGTTTATGAATTCAATGTTAACATGACACTAACAAGATGTAAAAGCTTCATATTTCTATGCCCTATTAACTCTAATACAATGTAAATTATGATACACAAGTTACTAATTAAGTTACTAATTGATTAACCTTTGTTTTGACATCTTTTTTTATCATGAAATGTCCCTTTTTTTCCCAATATATACATTCATTATGCCTCTCTTTCATTACAAATAGGAGTCATTTTCATACTTTTATGATATCCTTTCTCAAGGTAAATATAGTTATCAATTTCTCTTTTATTTATTTCATGGATAGAATTAGGATATGTAAAGAGATTTTGTATATTATGGTGCCTAAATGGTTGTATTAAGTCTACTTATGAAGAGTGATTAATTTCCAAGTCATTAAAAGGTTTAACCATCAAGAATATTTTCAAGACAGACTTGAGAGGATTTCAAACAACATCTACAAGGGTTTTCCTTGGAAAACTCATACTCGCTGCTGCAATATGTCAAATAGGGAATCAACCCAAACAAATTGATAAATTGCATAATGAATCTAAATGCCTTTAATATAGAAAAGGAACGAAGATCCCCCTACCCAACAACTTATAGCATGAATTGTCCCATATGTGCATTAACAAAATGAGGATATTCATTGATTAAGCAAAAGGAAAATGATTTGATCATTAGAATGACTAGTGGGCATGATCCAATCCACAGTCATATTGTTTCAATTCTATTTATGTTTATTACTGTGTTCTAAACTTAAAGGGCCTCCTGATCTATTCCTGGATCTGGAAAGCCCCTTATTTTTGTATATATACTTAGTCACCCTCAGAGTGGGGTTATTATAGTGGTGTGCATGAACTCATATTTTCTATAACTAGTTTGTCAAGTTCCCATTATTTGCATAATTGTATGCATGGGACTAAGGCATAGTATTTCTTTGGTGACATTTTAGAGCTTGCACAAGCCATTCCTTGAGGGGGGGCGGTCAATTTATGTCATTGTGCTAATTTATGCATGTGTGTGTGTGTGTGTGTGTGTGCGTGCGCGCACGCGTGTGTGTTTGTAATATAATGGTTACTTCATTCTTGTTTTTAATCCATTAATTTTCATGTGATATTACTTCTTGTTATTAAACCATTACTTGTTGGTGATATCACTTACTATAGTTGCTTGCAATTTTCATTTTTTTTATTTCCTGAAGATTGTATTGGCTACGAAATTGGTGTGCAACATAATCACTCTATTCTCATACAACAAGTATACAAATATAAATGTTAATTTATGGGCATGGTTCCCAATGAATGACTCTGACATGTGAAGTGTCATTAACTAGGGAAAACATTGAGAATATCATTGATAATGTTTGTTATTACAAGTTCATGCTTTAATCTAGATTTGAATTTGATATTGTCTTTTAATTAAATTGTGTGAGGCATATATTAGATCATATAGTAGTTGATGTCGATTAAGGAAAATTCATTTTTTGTGTATACTTCATTGATTATCTCAAAAGTTCAATAGACCCCGGGTTGATAAACTAAATTATTATGTAACATGATTTCACCCTAAAAATAGGAAACACACAAAAAACAATGTCATTTTTTTCATCGTTGTTGGGGAGGCACTCAATGAACTAGGAATTTTATCTTAGTTTAGCATAAAAAGATACCAAAATGAAAAAAAACTTAGCGAACTGTCAAATACCCCTTTGATAACCTTTTCTCGAGATATCATGCATTAAAATCATCATAGGATGCATGAATAGAGGCGTTAGAAACCCTCGTGGTCATGGTGCAATAGGAACCACCCACAACACTAATAATCGAGTGGGAAGACCTGAAGAAAAAGGTGACCCTCAAGGAATCTCTACAAGTCGTCCCTTTTAACCAATTGAGCAAGTAGCATCTAATATTCTAGATATTCCACCCAGAATTGATTTGAGAGTTGATGAAACTATAAGATCCCTTGCTTTTAAGTCTCTTGGAAACCGAGACAATCCTATCGAAGAACCTAATCCCTCCATTTCATCAGATGAATCCCTTTGGGGAGTTAGGTTTCCAGGGATGGGGGAATAAGTAGAAGCACCAAAAAAAAGAGAACTAATCATGTTTGAATTCCCCATTTAAGAATCCGACGACATAATCCAAATGAAATATATCCCACCATCTACCTTACCAAACTTTTATGGTTTTCCCAGTGATGATCCATATAATTTCCTCTTTGAATTTGATGTCCATTTCCAAATTTATTATTATTCCTTTGATTCCCATAAGTTAAAATTGTTCCTAGCCACTCTAAAGGAAGAAGCACTTCATTGGTTCATGGGGATGAGAGGGAAATCTATCAAAACTTGGGCTGAAATGAGATAGAAGTTCTTAAAGAAATACTAGGATTATTGTAAGGTGAGAGATATCCATGAAGAGATATTTAATATGACGCAAAAAGACAAGGAAATCCTAGAGGATTATGTCGAAAGATTCCAATACAATTTGCAGAGGACTAAACAAATCTCGATACTTGTTGATTTTTCTAATTTCCATATTTGATAAATATTACTTTATGATTTCAAATATATTTTGATGCCACTGTTATCATATATTAATTACACAATGAAAATTACAACTGAAATAAAATTGCAACATAAATAACACAATTGTAGAGAAATAACCATGCACAATAGACATAAGATTTATCCTGGGAAAAATCGAACTCGGGAGAAAAACCCACTAAACTTTTCTCTAAAATAAATCCAATCTGAGTTCATGAATACATCTCTAGACAAATGAAGAGTTCCAATCACATAGAAATATGTGCCCTCGTGTGAGGAAGATCCCTCAAGTATGGTGCACCACTAGAAAAAGGTAGTGCACCACAGAACTGGGACAACTGGAAATTGGCAACTGCAACTGACAACTAGCACGAAGCAACTGGGAAATACGCACTAGAAGAAGAGAGTTGATGAGATGTGTAATAATGAAATGAATCTTCCTTTATTTATAATAGTCAAGTCACCTTAATTTACTGGCAGGGTCGACTTGTCATTTTTTTATTTTAACTTTATTTTATTTCTTTTTGTTTCTTTTATAAGTGTTTATTCAATGATTTAATGGAGCCGAATTGATATTCTTGTATTCTGTTTATTTCTAGTGCATTCCAGGGTCTTTTATAAGGTTTATTATGGATAATGACTGCTCAAAGTTGCAAAACTTCAACACTCCCTCTCAACGAGGGAGACATTCTCCATACTTGGATTTCTTTTATCGTAGAAAAGTTTCTTCATGATCCATGTTGATGATCCATCTCCACACAACTGTGTTTATCACCTCGGGTCTCAAAGAATACCACACCTGGACCATTCACCTCCACAAGTACATCAAGTTGTGAGTGAATGTCACCAAAGGTAAACCCGTGTGAGTTAATATTCCATTCTTTGTGTGTTAAACAACCAATCTTGGGAGAATGGCGTCTGATACTATATGACATGTAGAAGCACCTCAAGCACCTCGAGTCCACAGGTAAACCCTTGTAAGTAAGGACTATGCCTGGGCCCATTTACCACAAGTACACCCTTGTGATAAAGGTATCCTATCTCCATTGGTCTGCAGACCAATCTAGGAGAAGGTTCGCCCGATGCTTACCAAGGCCACTCACCACAAAAATTACACCCTTGTGAGTGGGTGTCACTTACAAGTAAACCCCTGTAAGTGAATATGTCATTATCCACTGGTTAAATCGCCAATCCTAGGAGAATGATTCCTGATGAAACCACACATTGGAGGAATAACATAACCTCGAGTGTTCTATCTTGAAGACTATGTTTGGGACACTCACCTCTATAAGTACACCCTTGTGAGTGAGTTTCATACAAGTAAACCCCTATAAGTGAATTTGTCATTCTCTACTGGTTAAACCACCAATCCTAGGAGAATGATGCCTGATGCTTCTTCCTGGAGAAACAACATCACCTCGAGTCTTCTGTCCTTCGAAGACTACGCCTAGGCCACAAGTACCACCCTATGATTATCTACCCGATGTCACAAATCATCAACACTCCCTTTCAGTGAGGGAGACATTTTGCATCATGCCAAATTCGTCTCTGGATACTAGAGCTTCATTTCTCCCTTCGGTATCATGTCTCGGATGATATGCAATCTAATCATCTGTGGATATGTATTGGAGCTTCACATCTCCCTTCTGCATCATTTCTCGGATTAAGTCCCACAAGGAGCTTCTAAATCCACATTGCTTTATGACTTGCAATAACAACTTCCCTATACATTGTCTTTGTTGTACTAAGTGCTACAGAAACCCACTTTCGTGAAATCGTAACTGATCTCAAGATGAAGCAACACCCCAAGGTGCTTAATCTGTCTATTATACTCCCTTCCCAATCAGAATTTGTGTATCCCTACAGCCTCATTTCACTACCTGAGACGTATTTGAGGACATATCCAACTGTGCCATGCAGGTACCTCAAAACATGCTTTGTTGCAACCTAATGGTAGTGTCTTGACTCTACCATAAACTTCCTCAAGGTGCTCACTGCAAAGAAAATATATGACCTGGTGTTAACCAGATACTTCAAGGATCCAATCAACTGTGTGTACATCATGGGATCAACCAAATATGATTATGAAGTAGAATCACACAAACTCTTCAGATTTGTCTCCATAGATGTAGCCATGGAATTACAGTCCATCATATCGAACCTCATTAGTATCCCCTATCTGAGGAATATCTCATATGATCTATGTCGCACCTCTAATCCCAATAAATAGTACAACTGGTCAAGATCCTCCACCTTGAAATCTGAGGCCAACTCCCTCTGTCACTGGAGTAAGTCATGATGTTCAATCTACCTCACTAGTTGCTCCCTTTGTGACTAAGAAAAATTCCATATCTCAATCCTCATGACTGTATTCCTCCTCTATCACTATAGAAAAGTCTAGTAAAACAAGTGTATCCTCCTAAGATATCTCACATCTACTAGAGGCCTCCTCAACTCAAGACACCTTTCTCTCAGTTCTGGAAGATTTCTCTCTCCCACATGAATCTGAGGGGTAATTTCCTATAAATGATCAGCTCTTCCTCCGAGTCAACTAAATCTCTTTGAGATTGTACTCACTCCGAGTCTTCATTCTCCCTATGAAGCTTGACTCCCTCTAAGTCTATACAATATCTGAATCCATCTTCTCCCTCTGCATCTGCTAACTTCCTCTAAATTTTGATCTCCTATGAATTGTCCTTGGGGGTTTCTTCTCCCTATTGGATCCTGAGGGATGACTCCCTCTAAAATTTGGATCCTTCTAATCCAATACTTGGTGGGGCCACCTGCCTCACCACTAGTGGAGCCATCTTCTCCTCCTCAAGAAGTGTCTCATTAATTCCATATAACTCAATAATATATTAGGTCATTTTCTCTCCCTGAAAGCATCACAGGGAGTTGCATGCCTCACTGAATCCTACAAAGTGTCATGAAACCATGCTAGCCTCCTCCTGGTCACTACAACATCTCTAGGTAGATCCATTGGCCCTGTTGGTTCTACTGACTCCTCCTGATAGTATGAAGGATGAAAAGATGGAATAGAGGTAACTTTTAGTCGTACCTTAGATCCTTCTACTCCTCACAATCAATATCCATATGAGACACTTTGTATCCCATAAAATTACTCTTCTTTCCAAAAGGTTCTAACTTCGTCCTCTTTTGGTTTGGTACATGGATTTATATTGTCATGTATACAACTTCTTGTCTGGATAGTATCCTCCATCTCTCAAACTAGAGATAATCTAATATGTTGCCTCCTGCAACTATCACTATACTTCCCTCTCAGGGATATCACCTGTGATAGTCCTAGAAAAAGAGCTAGAACAAGAGCAAGATCAGGACCAATTACAACCACCACTATAGCTCTTTATCGGAGCTATCACTTGTGATCTGCCAAGAACAAGAATAAGAAGCATGAACAACTATTTTCTAGTGTTGTGACCAATTATTCCTCCATGGTAACCTACCTAGAACAAAACAAGAACATATTCATGTTAACCTCCATATAATTTACAAGGTAACCTACCTGGGATAGAGACAACAACCAAGAACATCTCCTAGAAGATATCAATTTCATCTTGTAAATAAGTGCATCATTAGTACTAAAAAATGAGAATTTACATAATTACCATCATACCAACAATACTCAAGTGTTACTAAACATTTGATAGCAAAAGTACTCAGCAGTAATATAGGTCTAAATATTGTTGTCCCAGTTACAACACTTACTTAATATGAAACAATATTAAATATCAAACCTGATATGCAAACCCGAAGTCTTGATGTTGTTGTTCCATTTGATTTCGAGTTTTCATATATTGTAGGAAAAATCATCACTGATTCCTCCAACTCTTGATCTTCCTCTGAGTGCATTAGATCTATGATCCCTTTGGATATACTACCACTGCTTGAAAAAGTGTCCTTTTGCCAAGTGTACATCTTCTACAAACACCCTCATGATATAACTTATATACACGTGCATGCCTGTGAAATTTGTAGCACCGTTCATCTTGACTTCTAATATGAGACAGTACATCATCTCAATAACAAGAAGTCAAAAATATGAATTAGAAGATTCAATGTCAGGAAAAATGTCAATAAGCCTGAAAACATTAAAATTTTAACTGTCGAATTGTTAATTTGAGAGGTGTAGTAGGTGCGTTAGGGGAAGGCGAGTTTTTCTATGCCAAAATTTCTCCCTAACTCATCCCAATAATTGTTGAGCGAGCTTCACAAAAGTATTATTGCAACTGTTGTAGAGAGATAAGGGTGAAATTTTGACTTTCACTAAATTACAATCTGAGATGTGCAATAATTACGCTAGAGAAATGAGAATTGATCTGTGGTGGATTTAGTCCCAATGACTTTCCAATAAGTGCTCAATGAGCTTGACAAAAAAAAAAATTGCAACGGGAAATTTCATGTGCAATGACAAATCATAACAATGTATGATATTCCTTCCATTGATTAGACTGTTATGAAGGTAACTTGCTCTGATAATTTCCATTGATTGATTTTTCTAATTTCCAATATGATATTATTAATTTATGATTTCAAACAAATTTTGATGCCACTATTATCATAGATTAATTACACATTGAAAATTAAAACTAAAATAAAACTACAGTGGAAATAACAGAATCACAGAGACAATAGACACAAGATTTGTCCTAGAAAAACCCGAACTCAAGAGAAAAACCCAACAAACTTTTTCTCTAGAAAAAATTCAATCCAAGTTCATGAATACATCACTAGACAAATGAAGAGTTCCAAGAACATAGAAAGATGTGTCCTAGTGTGAGGAATATCCCTCAAGTATGGCACATCACTAGAACAAGGTAGTGCACCATAGAACTGGCACAATTGGAAACTGGCAATTGCAACTGCAACTAATAATTGGTATGAAGCAACTGGGAAACACACACTCAAAGAAGAGAGTTGATGAGATGTGTAATAATGAAATGAATCTTCCTTTATTTATACTAGTCAAGTCACCTTAATTTACTGGCAAGGCCGACTTGCCATTTTTGTCTTTTAACTCTTTTTTTTTTCTTTTACAAGTGTTTCTTCAATGCTTCAATGGAGCCGACTTGATATTCTTGTCTTCTATTTTTTTCTAGTAAATTCCAGGGTCTTCTATAATAGTTTAATATGGAGAATGAATGCCTGGATTTGAAAAACTTCAACAATACTTTGCACTTTATTCTTATTAGGGGAATTAGGGATGATTATGTGGATGAATTGAATCTCATGGGAGTTGGACATGTCCCCCAAATGATATATGATCATATTTTTGAATTATACAAACATTATTCATGAGTAACTACTAAATCTAGAAAAGGTGTTAAGAACCAAATATCAATATAGCATAGAAAAACCTCAGAATAAGTACTCAACGCCTTGAAAAAGAGAGAATTTCAGATAATAAGCCTCTTTGAGGGGGCAACCTCCTTTTACCCCACATAAATGTTCAAGTACAAGATAAATCCAAATGAAAATGTCTCCTTGGTATATATAGGAGACCAGGAGGTATAATTACAACTAATGGAATAAAGCCGACATAAATA